>OVBE01001779.1:0-32415 GCA_900406425.1 Iberis pinnata | reverse complement strand
AGCAGAGAGAGAGCTCAGCGCGCGGAGAGCAGAGAGAGAGCTCAGCGCGCGGAGAGCAGAGATAGAGCTTAGCGCGCAGAGAGCAGAGAGAGCTCAGCGCGCGGAGAGCAGAGAGAGCTCAGCACGCGGTGAGCAGAGAGAGATCAGCGCGCGGTGAGCAGAGAGAGCTCAGCGCGCGGAAAGCTGAGAAAGCTCAGCGTGCGGAGAGCTCTGCTGGAGAATCCTGATGAAACGCTTGAATACGGGATACAGGAAACCACACGGGGCCCATGGACATCAGAAGCGGGTAATGGGCCGGTGAAGCCCACCGCGGGCAAAGCATCAAGTAGGCCACATCAAATCGCCAAGAAGCCCAGGTTGCAGGAACTCCGCGAAGACGATCGAGCCGACGGTTACGAGAGGTTCAAAAGCATGTAACGGCGGATCGAGGGCATTAAAGACGCATTGAATGCAAGGAATATGAGGGAGAGCCGCGGAGAGAGTCCTATAAGAGGTCTAGGTAGAGATCCGGAATGTAGACCGAAAATCCTTTGTAAAACTTAGCATATTATTGAGCAAATTTGTAAACACTTAAGAGATTTTGAATAAAGATTACATTCTTGTTCATCTATTGTGAATCAAATCGGGTGTGAGGGAAATCTTGCTCTCACAGTTCTTATGGTGGGAACTACTTACTGATTGTAAAACGTTCACGAGAATCAGAATAACAAACCTCTTTTCCCCCATTTTGTATTCGTTATTTTTATACTCGTTCGTGTATTTTCGTAATATGATTTTGTTAACGTTTGGCTCACATAAATCCTGGATCTCTGGAAAGTTAGAGTTCACTCTGATTTTCTGTAACTAACGGAAATCAACAGTGCAAATCTCGGTTCCCACAGTTTGGCGCTAGAAGGAGGGTGCAAAATATTTCGTTCATGTCAAACCGAAAATTCAGACATAACTACCAAAAATCATAATAACCAACCACTTCGCAAGGGCCTCCAGCCGCACGAAAACAATGAGAAAACTCTGCCAACGAACGTCACCGCAGTCTACACTAGCACAACATTATGTTGTTCGAGGAGATTAAGAAAATGTTCTCAGTTCTCGAAAAGAAGTCAGAAGAAAAAGAAAAGCTAACTAGCTCTCTTGCGAAACAAGTGGAAACTTTAGCCGTAAAGACCAGAGCTATCCTCCCGCGCGGAACTACTAAACTTCGTGGGAGAAAACTTGATTTCACAACCCCGCACGATGAGACGCAGAACACGCAGAAGGAGCCGCCAAGAGAAAAACTCTAGTAGACAACTCTCGATGCTACGCTGAAAACCACCAACGAACTTCCACCTCTCGGTGAGGAAACAAAGGTTATCGAAGCCGAATGAGTCAGTCTGCGGATTTGGTAAACCCATGACCGAGGAATAGGAAAATATCTTCTTGGTCGAGCAAGAGAAACAAGCTGAGGAGTAGGTTCGAATCATCTATGACAAGCATTGACAGGCTCATAAGCCAATAGAAGACGAATCCAACGCGATTTCTGATCTCCGTGAATCCCTTGCTAGGACCATGGCCAAAATGCAAGCGGTAAAATTGCAAATTCACATAAATCGACCGACTCCTTGAGGAGGCACGAAAAACTCCATTCACGGCTCGCATAACTAACGCCTGGATTTCATATCCCATAAAAGTCTAAATGCCTATGTACGACGGGACCATAGACTCTAAGGCGCACTTACAAACCTTCCAGGTCGCGATGGCTAGATCAAAATTAAGGGAAGGCGAGAAGGATGCAGGCTTCTGCCTTCTCTTTGTCGAACATCTCCAGGGGGCAGCCCTCGAATGGTTCTCTCGACTAAAACAGAACTCAATCGTAAGCTTCTGAAAACTCTCCTCAGAATTCCTCAAGTAGTACTCCATGTTCATGGATAGGGAACCTTCCGATTTTGATCTCTGGAGTGTCGCTTAGAAATAGGATGAATCGCACTAAGATTTCATGAAACTGTTCAAGATCGTAATGTCGAGAGTTAGCGGCATCAGCGATATAGTGGTCATAGACGCCCTTCGCAAAACTCTCTGATACAGATCCAAGTTAATAACGTAGATAGATCTCGAAAAACCGCGAACGATTCAGGACGCCTTACACAAGGCCACAGATTTCATTAACATTGAAGAAGAGATGAAAATCCTATCGCAAAACCATAATCCGGCAAAACCATTCGTAAAAGACGCTCTCTCGGAGCATAAGTCAAAAAACAAAAACCCTCGCAACGACAAATACGTCTATCACGAGGGAGAAAACCTCCAAGGAGCGCATAACTACGCAATCAATTCATTGTCCGAAGGGGGAAAAATGCCAGAAAACACCTGGACTCAAAATACCTCTTACAACGAGAATTCGTTTTGCGAATTCCACCAGACAAAGGGAAACTGCTCGATGGAAAAATGTCCAAAATATCCAGCATAAACGATCTCCTCAGAGAAGCAAATTGGCCACCAAGGCCAGAACAAGCGCCACCCAGAAACAGTGCACCCAAGGTCCCAGAACAGAAGGGAAGCATGGAAGAGAACCTGAGGATAAAACCGACAACATAAACCACCGCCGAGTTAACATGATAATCAATGGATCACAATATTGCCAGGATAGCGTTTCCGAAATTAAAGCTTATCAACGAAAGGCTGAAATGAGTGCCAACTGGCCCGATCATCTTCTCTTCACGTCTTCCGACTCGCCAAAAAACGTGGTCACCTTCGAGGAAAGCAAAACCGTCGGAATCGACACCCCGAACAGCGATCCTCTTGTAATCGATCTCCTCATAAGAGATCTCGTAGTTGCACGAATCCTCGTCGGCATAGGAAGCACCATAAATGTAATCTTCCCCGATACACTAAACAGGATGGGCATCAAGATGTCTGAAATTACGCCCACGCCAAAACCGCGCACCAGATTCTCCGGTACGACTACCATGATTCTTGGATCGATTCAACTTCCCGTCATGGAAAAAGAAGACACCAAAATCATGGATTTTGCGGTAGTAGATTATCCTGCCATTTATAAAGCGATTGTCACAACACCATGGATAAAATCCATGAAAGCAGTCATGTCGACTTACCACTTGGGCATCAAGTTTCCAACTCCCCACAGAATTTCCGCGATATGGCGATTTCAAAAACAAGCAAGACTTTGCTTGTTAGCCGAACATAAATTAAGACGGGTCACAACGACACTAGTGATCAGACCCAAACGAACGAAAACAACTCAGGAGTCGACCAAAAACATTTCAGAAAAACCTGACAGCGCTTCAGAGAAACACGAACTAGATTCGTCAACTCCAGAAATAGCTCAACCAAAGGAAGGCGACCAAGCCTCCGAGCTTGGCATCTCAAACCAAATGGCACAAACAACGCCTGAGATAAACATCGACCCAACCATAGCCACCGCAGCTGAAACGGACAACACGGTATCGCTAAACGAGTAATCCAACTCACGGCAATCCACTGAACTACGACACGGCTTTATCCCTAAAACGGGTACATACACAACTTTTTGAAATAAAGGTACAGTTGTCCCTCTCTCTAAAAAAGGGGAGTGGGTATCTATACGTATATGTATACTCGTATACTCTCATATTTCAAAATATCCGCATTTACTTACTCAATATTTTTGAAAAAATTTCGCAATAAGAAAAACGCATCCTTACTTAGAAACTTTTCCTATCTTCTTACGACCAACAAAAATACTCGACACACTGCAGCTAAATACAGCAATCCACGATTCGTTCAAAAACGCCCAATTAAATACCTCGACGACATTTTACAAAATAACTTTCGTGAAATTAAACTCGTAACATTTTACGGAACAACTTGCATAATATTAAACTCGATAATATTTTGCGGAAAAAACCTTTCGTAAAATTAAGCTCGACAATATTTTTTGAAATGAATTTCGTAAAATTAAACTCGACAACATTATACGAAACAAATTTCATAAAGTTAAACTCGACAACATTTTACGAAACAACTTTCGTAAAATTAACATCGACAACATTTTACAAAAAAAGAACTTTCGTAAAATTAAGCTCGACAATATTTCACAATCTGACAATGCTTACGAAGAGACTCTCGCAAAAAAAAAACAAATCAAACAATTCAACATATAAACAAAACAACAGTTTTGGTTGCGAACATTCGCAAATAAACCAAAACGTTTTTCTACCGAAAGGTTAAAATAAAACCCTTACAGCATCGCTAAAACATCCTCGAGCCCGCAAACATTTCGAGCATGAAATGCGGCATATCAAAGAAAAATCAATCTTCAGCATCACGAGACGTCGCCGATGCCTGAATAACCATTTTTCGACAAAAATATCTTCCTCGATGAAAACTCCATCTTGGAAGACCAAAAAATCATACGCACTAACATCTTCACCACACATCCTTCACGAAAACTCAACACGGTACATCTACCGTTGTGTTTGTTTCTGATCACAACAAACTTCTAAACTCGCATGAACAAAGTCTACACAGACTTCAAAATCAAACCACGCGAACATCCGCTCCTATATCAAACCCGTCGGTTGTCCCCCGACGGACAAACTAGTAACCTAACCTTTCATAAGATTGGTTCTCGCACATCCGACACATGGACATACAGCGCTATAAAAACCAAATTTTGGTCAGCACTTTCGAACGGTCTTCGGAGAGATGCTCGGTTCCAAATCGATATTGATCTATCGCGGATTCCTACATCGAAATGGAATCAGGTTGAAATCATAAACATGATACGTAAGTCGGAATAAGTCATTGTACGCCTTAAAACCGAGATTAAACCTAGGTCTTGCCCTCAACACACTGGTATCTTACATCTCTAGACATAGTATCAAAAACTGATACGAGATCCCTAAACTTGTCTTGTCGCTCGCAAATCCATAAAACTCGGAAACTAGATTTTCCGAAAGCTCGCACCCGAAATGGATAAGCTAAACGTAGCGACAAATCAGAGAACAGAATACAAATTGACTACTCGTAATTTTGTCTCGACAACTAAACCATAAAATTACACAACATAATCCATTTTACAAAAGCCGCAAGGCAACTGGGATTTACAGCCACCTACGGCCAATCCTGACAAACTGAAAACAGCCACACTCAGCCAAAATCATAACCTAAATAAGGAACATACTCCCTTCATACATAAACGTGCGCTCCTCACGAGTCACACTCGAAGAAGTCAGAACACGACCGTCGCATCCTCATCACCGCTAGTAGTGGTCCTGACTTCTTCCAAAATAGAGGAAACGGGAATCAAAGCCAAATGATCCCAAACCCTCTCATCAATAAGAGAGATTGAAGACTCTACGTTTTCACATCTCATCATATAACATGGAATCTTGTCCATCTTGGTGTTATACGAATATTTGGGATGTTTGGCACACCACAAGGTATCCACGGAACCACAATATTCACAATACTCCTTGACTGACCAGTACACTTACTTGAACTAATCGTTTGGTCCAGTCTAGTCGGACATGACAAAATCTAGTCGCCCACGATAAATTCTGGTCGCCCATGATGAATTCTGGTCGTCCACGATGAATTCTGACGTCCACGATGAAGTCTGAACGTCCACAATGAAGTCTGGTCACCCACAACAAAGTCTGGCTGCCCACGATGAAGTTTGGTAACCCACAACAACGAAGTCTGTAACCCATGACGAAGTCTGGTCACCCACGATGAAGTCTAGTCACCCACAATGAAGTATGGACGCTCATGATGAATTTTGCCCGCCCACGACAAAGTCTAGTCGCCCATGATGAAGTCTGCTCGCCCACGTTGAAGTCTGGTCGCCTACAAAAAAGTCTGGTCTCCCACGATGTTGTCTAGTCGCTCACGACAAAGTCTAGTCGCCCACGACAAAGTGTGGTCGCCCACGACAAAGTGTGGTCACCCACGACAAATTCTGACCACACACGATGAAGTCCGGTCACCCACAACAGAGTCTGGTCACCCACGATGAAGTCTGGTAATCCATGATGACGAAGTCTGGTATCCCACGATGAGGTTTGGGCGCACGCGATGAAGTTGGTTACCAACGATGAAGTCTGGTCGCTCATGACAAAGTTTGGCCGTCCACGATGAAGTCTGGTCGCCCGCGATGAAGTCTGGCTGCCCACGATAAAGTCTAGTCGCTCACAACAAAGTTTGGTCGCTCTTAACAAAGTTTGACCTCCCACGATGAAGTATAGTCGCCCGCAATAAAGCTTCAGACTTTTAAGCCATCGATTCTGCCTAACTTACTTAACTAATACCTCACAAGAACACTATAACAATTCTTACGAGAAGGGGGCTAACAATTGAGGTAAAAAATGGTGACGACAAAATTGATGTCTAAAAACTGTCACGAAAATATTAATCACACGATCCGAACATTAAACCGCACTAGTTAAATCAACCCGATCATTCTAACCAAGCTGAGATACTTCCAAAAAATCTCAAAGGATATGTTTTGGAAGAATCAAACAACAATCGTTAAATAGCTAAGCGATTATCTATGCACTATTTTGTCCTTAGTCGAGAAGGTTTATCCCACCGGGTTTTCCTATCACTAAGGTTTTAACGAGGTAAGATAATATGCTTACGTCTAGTGTCAGAGTCGAAACTAGCATACTCAACATCAATGTACAAGAAATATGAAATATCCCAACAGATACAAGAAATCATAATCCTTGAACAAACACTTTGGCCTCGAATCTTACCATTTGCGAACAATATGTTTATGTATGCACAGTACACGTTTACGAAAGTATGTTCAACACGTTTACAATACGCGTTTGACACATTTACAGTACTCGTACATGCTCAAGTTAACAACATATCTTTGACGCATATGTTCAGCTCGCCAATTGGCGAGCTAAACCTCGCAAGCAAGTTCAGCTCGCCAATTGGCGAGCTGAATGACCATCCTTTGGTAAAATTGTCGTAACTCTTGATTGCGGCAACATATTGACTTGAAACCGCTACCATACGGAAGCTAACTCAATTTTATATCTTGTGTAAACATTTGAGTGATCAGCATGCCAATTGGCAAGCTGGGAATCTCAAACAATTTCATCTCGCCAAATTGGCGAGCTGAATGACCAGCCTTTAGTAAAATTATCGTAACTCTTGATTGCCGCAATGGATCGACTTGAAACTGATTCCAAACAGAATCTAACTCAAGTGGATATCTTGTGTAAAACTTTGAGTGATCATCTTGCCAATTGGCTAGCTGGGCATCACTAATAATTTCAGTTTGCCAAATAGGCGAGCTGAATGACTAGCCTTCGGTAAAATTGTTGTCACTCTTGAATGCGGCAACAGATTGACTTGAAACTTCTTCCATATGAAAGCTAACTCAAGTCGATTTCTTGTGAAAAATTTGAGTGATCAGCTCGCTAATTGGCGATCTGGAGAGCACAAACAATTTTAGCTCACCGGTTGACGAGCTGATTTCGTCTCAAACCTCCCGTCTCTTGTTTAGTATCATTCTGAGATTCCGTTAAAATTCTTCGATGAAATGATATAACTTATTCTCTTTGTATAGGCATCACGAACATACGATCATTCCTTACGGATTGCAAAAGTTTCGGGAAATTATTTCTTATAAGTTTCAAATCATATAAAAGGGCTAACTCAAGACGCTGATGATTATCTTGACTGTACGACCAAAAGTATCATTCTTCGGAACGATCATAAGAATGTGTTCTGATACACTCAGGTTTTAACCCAAATATATTCAGTGCAATTGCACAACAAACGCAGTAGTATAAAAGGGATCGAATCCACAGAGACCAGAAAAGCACGACTCTCAGTTTAAAATCGAGTTAAGCTAAGAACAGATTAAAAATGATGATTGTAACCGAGAAATGAAAACAACAATAAAATAAAAATGATTGTAAAAAAATTAAAGAAAACGCTATGCAATAGAGAATTCTGCAGGTACTCAGGTTAAAGGTCAAGGTTAACATGCAGGATTGATTACTGAATATAATTCCCAACTCAAAAGACAACAATAATCTAATCTTCTCCCGAAGTATTAGACCCTATTCTCGAATTACTAAATATAAACTCTCGCCCTATTTAGATAATTCGATCATGCATTTCAATTCAAATTCGATAAGTTCATAAGCCCCTAAGAAAATACTCCCGCAAGCAAAGGCACTTATTCATCTAGATTAGATCAAACTTCTAAACCAAATCCCTTTGAGTTTATAATTCTATGATCAATGAACTAGTTAGCTACTCTAATTCATGCACTAAGAACGAATCTAGACTAAGAACCTAACAAGTTTCAATCCATTCTATCAAACCCTAACGATTAACCTAGTTTCCCTTAGGAAAACCCTAAAACCTAACAGAGAGACTACTCAGACATGATTGCAAGAGTAGAAATCATAGACTGAGTAAACATAAAAGAATTAAAAAGTCAAATAGTATATAAAGAAATCAGAGTTCAGAAATCCTCTCAAATACAGATGTAGATCTCTTCTCTCTGGAACTCAGCGATAAAACTTATTCTAAAACTTGATAAAACTTCTCTCTTTTAAACCAAAGCCAAAAGGGCTTTTTATAGTTTTTAAACAAATGAAAATAAAGTCTAATTGATAAAAACTAATTATAGATCTTGAAGTCAAATGCGTCTTTTAGCTTGATTCTTATTCTGCTCGATATAAGGGATCGATCGATCCAGTGATGGATCGATCGATCTAGGCTTCCAGGGATCGATCGATCCAATCATGGATCGATCGATCTGAACTTTCACAAAACTCTAAGTGCTTTGGATTGATCGATCCATGCTTGGATCGATCGATCTGTCCTTGTCTGAGATCATTCTTTATTTTGCACTTGAATTCTTTCAAAAGTCGTCCTTTTGGCTCCCGAACATCCCAAACACCGAATTTCCTGAAAACATGCTAAAAACACAAGGAAAACACTCAGATAACACTAAATAATAGGTATAAATACCCACCAAAAGGTGTTAAATCCAAGTGATATCATGTTCGTACCTTTAAATCATACGAAGCGGTAACGGTCAACGTGTCGCAAGGTCCATGTCATATTGACGTACGAAAGACAAATTCTCCGATAAGAATCATGAAATCACCTAAACCACAGAGCGGCCCAATGAAGCCTAAAACATGATAAACGGTCCACTTATGATTCTAGGCGAGAATTCAGCCCAAGTACGATAATGGTCACAGCTTGTTGCGCAAGCCACAGAGAAATGGAAGGAATTCGGAAAAGGAAAGTTTCCGCAAAATAAAAGGAAAGTTTCCGCTAAAGAATCGGAGGCCAAAAAGGAAAACGGACAAGCAAGGAGTCTATATAAGGAGGATGAAGGGAAGAGACAAGACACGTTGAACCTTCCGCACCAAAAGACTTAGGGTTTTTAGACTTTTATTATGTTCTTAGAGAGCTGCGAATCGATTAAGCTGTTTACAGTTTCCGCTGTTACTTTTATGATTTTCTCTGATTGTTCTTACGGTGGGAACTGCTGCCTGATTTTAAAACGTTCACAATAATCAGAATAAGAAACATTTTTTCCCCCATTTTGTATTCGTTATTTTTATACTCGTTCGTGTAATTTCATAATCTAAGTTTGTTAACGTTTGGCTCACAGAAATCCGGGATCTCTAGAAAGTTAGAGTTCAATTTGATTTTCTGTAACTAATGGAAATCGATAGTGCGAATCTCGGTTCCCACAGGCATGCTAGAAGATATTCTAGTGAGATTAGGGAATACAATGTCCCAAATGATTTCGTTGTTTTAAAGATGGAGGAGGAACCTAAGGATCCACTTATCCTTAGGAGACTGTTCTTAGCCACTACTGGAGCAATCATAAAGTTCAAGAAAGGAAAGATTGATTTGCATCTAGGGAAAGATCATGTTCAACCATATGACATCAAAGCTATCAGGAAGAAGCCCACCATCGTTGGTCAAACTTTATGTGTAGAGACTATGGATGACCTACCAAATGAATACTTGGAGGAGTTAGCCCAAAACGATGCTCTTCAATTAGCTCTTAACAATTCAACCTATTTAACAAAGGGCTGTGAGAATGAGGTGGAAGAGATTCAAAGAAAACTTGATGCTCATGATCTAGTAATGGAAAAAGTGGAGTTTGAGGAACTACCTCACTTAGAGAAGCTAACAATCAATTCTCTAGAAGTCGAACGAGAAGCTAGCTATGGTAAGACTAGCCTCGATGAAGATTGGAGTGATATCAAGGCACCAAAGGTAGAACTAAAAACACTTTCTAAGGGGCTTCGGTATGTATTCCTTGGCTCTAACTCTAGTTACCTAGTGATAGTAAATTATGCTTTAAATGATGATGAGATTGATGGTTTGACTTGTGAGTTGAAAAAGTTTAGAAAGGCAATAGGTTAAAAATGATAAAGATGAACTCATCCCAACTAGAACCATAATCATACATTGAATGTGTTTTGATTACCGAAAACTCAATTCGACAACTAGAAAAGATCATTTCCCCTAACCTTTCATTGACCAAATGCTTAAACGGTTAACCAACCATCCATACTACCGTTTTTTGGATAGGATTATGGATTCTTCCAAATAATCATTCATCTCAAAGACGAAGAATAGACCATTTTCACATGCCCTATAACATATTTTCTTATCGAAGGATGTCATTTGGGTTATGTAAAGCCCTTGCGACTTTTTAACGTTCTATGATGTCGATTTTCTCTGATTTAATCAAACATGTGGTTGAATTTTTCATAGATGATTTTTCGGTATATGGGTCTTCGTTTGGTGTGTGTTTGTCTAATTCGTGCAGGGTCTTGAAAAGGTGTAAAGATACTTATTTGGTTATTAACTGGGAGAAATGCCAATTTATGGTTAGAGATGGGATAGTTCTGGGATATCACATTTCAGAGAATGGGATCAAAGTTGATAGAGCTAAGATTGATGTGATGAGAAGTATTGCAGCACCGAATTCGATCAAGGGAATCAGAAGTTTCTTGGGACATGTTGTGTTCTATAGAAGATTTATCAAGGATTTCTCTAAGGTTGCTAGGCCTTTGACAAGACTCTTGTGCAACGATGTGGATTTTCACTTTGATGCAGAATGTCTTGAAGCTTTCAAGAAGAACAAACAAGAGTTGATAAGTTCTCTTATAGTGAAACCATCCAACTGGGATCTACCATTCAAGATCATGTGTGACGCGAGTGATTTTGCAGTTGGAGCAGTTCTTGGTCAAAAGAAGGACAAGAAGCTACATGTGATCTATTATGCGAGCAAGACACTAGATGAAGCTGAAGTAAAGTATACAACAACCGAAAAGGAGCTCATTGGAAATGTCTTTGCATTTGAGAATTTTAAATCTTACTTGATGGGTTCTAAGGTCATTGTTTCGTTTACATAAACCATGCAGGTTTGAGATATTTTCTCGCTAAGAAAGATGCAAAACCAAGAATGCTAAGATGGATCCGGCTCCTACAAGAGTTTGATTTAGAGATTAAAGATAAGAAAGGCATCGAGAATGGAGTAGCTGACCACCTATCAAGGCTGACAGTTGATGTCAGTGACTTTGATGGACAAATAAGAAAAGGCTGTGAATCTAGATTTTATCTTGGAGAAGTTTGCGTTACCGGGTGGAATTAACCGTGGTATGCAGACATTTCAACTTCTTAGTTTGTGGAAAGAACCACAAGTATTAGAGGGTTACCAAAAGAAGAATTTCCTCAAAGAGATCACAAGATATTTCTGGGATAAGTTATATCTCTACACTTTTAATATAGATGGACTCTATAGAAGGTATGTTGCTGAAGAAAAAGTTGAAGGAATCCTCTTACATTGTCATATGTCTTCATACGGTGGACACTTTGATACTTTTAAGATAATTTTTAAGGTTCTACAAGTTGGATTTTGGTGGTCAACCATGTTCAAAGATGCTCACAATTTCATCTTGAGATGTGATTCATGTCAAAGAACGGGCAACATTAGCAAGAGGAACGAGATGCCAAAAAATCTAATCATGGAAGTAGAATTTTTTGATGTGTGGGGGATATAATTCATGGGACCATTCCCATCTTCTTATGGGAATAGCTACATCTTGGTACTGGTTGATTATGTTTCTAAATGGTTGGAAGCCATTGCAAGTCCCACCAACGATGTAAAATGGTTTTAAAGATGTTTAAGAGCATAATATTCCCAAGGTTTGGAGCACCAAAGTTGTGATAAGTGATAGTGGAACTCACTTTATCAACAAAGTTTTTGAGAGCTTGTTGAGAAAACAGGAGTAAAGCATAAGGTAGCTACACCTTAATTATCATCCTCAAACAAGTGGCCAAGTAGAAGTTTCTAATAAACAAATTAAGGTCATTTTGGAGAAGACGGTTGGGACTACAAGGAGATTGGTCTACAAAATTATATGATGCCTTATGGGCATATAGAACCGCCTTCAAAACTTCACTAGGTACTACTCCCTTCAACCGTCTATATGGTAAAGCTTTTCATCTCCTGGTTGTATTGGAATATAAAGCTATGTGGGCGGTCAAGTTGCTGAATTTTGAAATCAAGAGCGCTAAGGAGAAAAGAGAGTTTCAACTCGATGAATTGGATGAAATTAGGATTGAAGCTTATGAAAATGCAAAGATCTAAAACAGAGAGGACAAAATATTTCTATGATAAGAAAATCATCAACAAAGAGCTTGAAGTTGGTGATTTGGTTTTGTTTTTCAATTCAAGGTTGAAGCTTTTCTCCGGAAAGCTAAACTCAAGATGGTCAGGTCCTTTCAAGGTTAAGGAGATTCGTCCATATAGAGTCATTGTTCTATTGGGAAATAATGCAAAAGAATTTACTGTTAATGGCCAAAGAATGAAGCGGTACTTAGCTAAAAAAGTCATCAACGAAAGAGATTCGATATCTCTTTCCAAGCCACCATAATCCTAATCGAAAGGAAAGTCAAGCTTAGAGACTTAAAAAAAGTCCACTTGGGAAGGAATCCCATGTCTATCCTTTGTACATACCCTTTAAATTTAAGTCTTTTCTTTAGTTTAAAAATTTGTTTTGGTATGATTTTTGGCATATTAACCTTTGGGGATGTTTGAGTGTTGATTTGTGTAGGTGTGATGTATTTTGAAGAGAAAAATGACACATACCGGTTTTAGATTTCGGCTTCGACAAACCGATATGGAAAAATATTTACCAGGGGTTTGGTGTACCGGTTTTTTCACACCGATATGGAGTAGAAATCTTGACAGGGACGCATAGCGGTTTAGTGTACCGGTTTTTTCAAACTGGTACAAGATAAGTAATTATGATTTTTTGGTTTAACCGATTTTAATCTGACTTTAGCCATATTTTGGCTCGATTTTAAACTCCCCCCCCCCTTTTCATTTCTCTTTCACGACTTCTTGAAGCTTTTCCTTTCAAGTTTCACAAAAAATTTGATTTCTCACTCAATATTCAAGCAAATTTAATGGTTTTTGTTGTTATATCTCTGATTTTAAAGACTCCATAAAGTAATACCTTCTCAATTCTTTTCCTTCAAGCCAAGATATAACATTGAAACCTATGATTTTTGTAAGTCACTATTCACCCAAAAATGAAAATCGATTTTTTCAAATTTTAGGATTGAATTGTCTCTTAGCCTTAGAAAACCATTCGATTTTAGGTACTTTTCTATTTCGTTGAGTGATTGAGCCTCAATTCAATAAAATTTGTCAAAGTTTGTGAATTAGGGTTCTTAACCAAATTAGAGAAAAGTTGAGGGAATTGTTAGTTTTGGTTTCTTTAGAGTTTTGAGAATGTTCTTATGCTAAATGGAAGAGACTAACTAACTTTGTGCATTGAAATTTGATTAATTTTAAAAACAAAAGTCTTGCTAGTCTTTGAATTTGGTTTAACACTTGTGAAAATTGTATGTGTTTCACATTGAAGAATGTTTAAGAGGAACATTTAAACCTTTCTCAAATGTCATTGATATTATGTTTGAAACTTTGATTTTGTGGATTTGAATAACAATAATGTTCCATGGTTTTTCTTTGACTTAATTGAGTTTGGATGAATATAAACTTTTATGTTGATCTCTTATTTTGTAGAAACCAATCATGTCAAACAAGAAAGCTACAGAGGAAGAAAAGGGAAAAGGGATTGCAAAGGGAAGAAACAAAGCTAAGAAACCGAGAGCGAAAGATGTAGTAAGTCGGGGAGGAGAAACCATAAACGATCCAACCAGTAGGCAATCAAGAATAAGTAGGAGATCTGCTGAAAGCGCTCAAAAGGAATAAGAACGCGAGGAAGAGTTTGAGTGTGTCGATGATGTCGTAGACGAACCAATGTTGACGCAAGGATTAATTCCTCCTCCGCGTACCGCCAAGACTTTCTTAGTGAGGGACACTTCAAAGGAAACTTTCGAGAGAAAGTTGTATAATGCCCTTATAAAGACAACTTTCATTGAATCAATATTTCCGGATTCAGATACTTTGAAATGAGGTTGAAACGCTTCTAAATGGAATGAGAATAGGCAATGTCTTAAACATGCATTTTGACTCTTACCAGGAACACACATGCATGTTCCTCGCCTCATTAGAAATCATATATTACGAGGGTAAAAAGGCACAAATAGATGATGGAGGTCGTATTGAGTACAAAGGATTTGAAGGGACGACTCACAGTGTGACTTTTAGTAAATTGGTTGAGATTTACGGTTTCACAACCAATGGTGGTGACAGGTTCGAAGAGGTCGTAGGAGAAAATGATCTCTTATAGAAGTTTATTGGTTCTAAAACATTTTCACCGGCCAAGACCAAGAGCACCAAACTTCATCATCTGACAATAAAATAAGTCCACAAGATCCTCAAACATTCTTTCTTTTCAAGGCGTGAAGGAGGCACCATTTTGGATGGTAAACTGAAGTTTATGCGATTGGGACTCGCTCCCCTTAGCCTCCAAAAGATGATGATGATGACCGTGATGATGAACACACTAGCGCTATTCCTTCATATTTCATTGTCCTAATCAACAAACTTGTGCATGACCCTCATCCACCTCATTCCCCTTCACAACCACATAAGGCTATCAACCCAAATAAGAAGCATAAGATGCATTTTTCAACATCTAAATCGATTCTTCTCTACCATGAATCAAAACAGAAGTATGTTGATGAGGTTCAAATTGAAAGTGTCTTGAAGAAACAACCACTCCATCGAGAGACATTAGAGGTTCGTAACTGGTACCTTTTGGTTGCAGACAAGCTGAGTACTTCCTAGACTGATGGTGACTCAAATAATGGTGAAATTGATGATGATGGTAAGCAGTACCGGTCCAAAAGTATTTGATGCTTAAAGCAAAGAAAAATTGATGCCTTTTAGCCATATACATTTAGTAAGTGACAAGAGGTAAGGATTAAATTCGTCCCAAGGAATCCTCATAGAGGCACGTTTAACCAATTGTTCTACATATGATAACTGATTTTTGGTACCCCTAAAATTTATACAAATTATCCACCTGAAGCCCTTGCTTCTCCATCTTCCCATCAGGAGCGGCCCTGATGGTAAGGTGGGCTAAAAATTGCCCAATTCTCCATGAATACAGCATGTTAGAACTACCGCGCGTTGAAAGAGTTTATGGCAGTTTGGCGTCTTGAGGGATAGTAGCCAAATATTCCTTAGATTTACTCTTTCTAATTGAAACGAAAAACTCAGCAAATTGAGTTCGAGATGTTTCGGTTCAGTTAGCTTTGATTATGTTCATTTTATTTTAACACATGCTTTAAATGTAGGTCTAGCCCTCTTATTGAAAAAGACTTTGGATGTGTCTTTTACATATATAAATGCTAGACTCCTTGATGTTAAGATTAATGACAAAGGTCATTAATTATACTTGTCTTGTGTGTATGGTCACCCTTTTCAACACTCTAGACATTAGTTATGGGAGAGATTGGACAGAATTTCAGTAAATTGTAATGAACCCTGGCCGTTATTTGGGGATGTCAATGAAATCCTTTGTAATGATGAAAAATTAGGTGGAAAATTAGAGAGAATTGGACCTTCATAGATTTTAAGAATATGGTTCATCATTGTCGACTCCAAGATCTTCCATATTCTAAGAATTTCTATACATGGTCAGAAAAATGTAATAAGTAGATAGGACAATGTCGTTTGGATCATGCTATGGCCAATGATAATTGGTTGTCCATGTTTCTCGGTTCCTCAGTTACTTATCTTGAAAAGACAGGATCGGATCACCGTCCGCTAATGGTTAAAATTGGGAAGAAAATTGAGTAAGATTAGGCATGTTTCGGGTTCGATCAAAGGTTTTTGTAGTATGAGGAGTTCAATGATGTTGTGGTAAAAGGATGGAGGAAACAATCTGGTTCATTCACCCGTCATATACAGGATTTCCGCCACTCCATTACTCAAGGGAAACGAGTCCATTTTCAGAGCTATGAATTACAAATATAGGAGTTAGTTCCTAAGATTGATTCAGCTTTGATATATGATAATATTGATTCCCTGCAACTTTCCCTTATGTATAAGGAATTGAACCGTGCTTATATTGATGAGGAGATATATTATAAATCTAATAGTAGAAAAAAGTGACTCATTGAGGGAAACGTGAACACTAAGTACTTCCATGCTTGTGTGAATTCTCATACTGCTCGTAATCGATTACTTTCTATACATAATTGGCTTGGACATATGATTTTTGGCACACATGATATTGCATTAGAAGCATCCTAATATTTTACAACAATATTCACTAGTGTGGCTCAACCAGATGCAAATTTGGTATTTCCTTCGCTCCTGACCTTAGTCTATGCTGAGGACAGTTCAAACCTTATCAAACGAGTCACTAAGACAAAAATATGTGAGGCAGTATTTTCTATTGGTAGCCATCAGGATCCAGGACCAAATGGATTTATATGAATTATTTTATCAACAATATTGGCTATTATTGAAGATTGATATCATAGCTGAAGTTAATTGATTCTTTAGTGAGGAGTATCTTGATCCATCTGTTGGACACACAAATATCTGTTTAATTTGAAGGTGTCAAACCCGCAAAAGATGGAAGAAATTCTTCCTATCAGCCTATGCTCTGTATTTTATAAAATCATTCTTAATATATTGGTGGCTAGACTCAAACCAATTTTGTCAAAGCTTATTGTGGAAGAAGAAGCAACTTTCATACCACGATGTTTTATATATGACAATGTTGTTCTTGCTCATGAGGTTTGTCATTCCTTGAAACACTAAAAAAGGTTAGCTAAAATTGTTTTGGTGATTATAATTGATATTAGCAAAGTGTATGACCGATTGGAATGGCAGTCTTGAGAAGAAGTGTTGTTACGTCAAGGGTTTCATAGTCAATGGGTTCGTTGGATTATATATTGTCCAAGCCCGCGTTCGCGGATTTTTCGGTTTAGCGGATTGGCCGCCCACAAACACTATATTTATACTTAGATTATGTAAAAGTTAAATTAAAAATTGTATAAATTTTAAATTTAGCAAATTAATTAAGTGAAAAATAATATATATATATATATATATATATATTTATAAGTAAAATTAATTTTATACACTGAAATATTATGTTTTATTACATTGATTATAGATTATAATTTGTTAAGTACATAAAGTTATTTATAATTTAATTACTTTTTCTTTAAACTAGTTGTTTGCAGACCGACCCGCCAACCCGCGGATAAAAACCCGTTAAACCCTTATTCCATGATGGGTTAATCCGCGAGGCCCGCCTTTTCATGGACATTTTTTTTCCATGCCCGCCCTATAGCGGTTCGGATTGGGCCTAACCCGCGGGTTTTAACCCATTTTGACACCTCTATTCGGGAGTAGATACAGGTACCAAAGTATCTACTCTACTTTATCCTGTTACCAGAAAATGGGATATTGGTCGCTTGGTAGACTACATTCACCATGATAATATTCTTTTTTATCAAGCAACTTTATGTTTCTCCAAATGCAAGAGTTGATGCTATTCTATAGGATTATACACCAAATGGGATTTACTCTGTTAAGAGTGGGTATCCAGTAGCTATCAACCTTGGACCAACCAATCATACTAGACCTTTTCCTCTGGCATCTGATGTAGATTTAACGAACACTAATTGGAAACTAGATTTGCCTTTTAAGTTACAACATTTTTTTGGTCTTTAGCCTAGGAATTATTCATCCTATATACAGATTTCAATTTGATAAGGCATATTTTTTAATCTCCAAAAAAAATTATCATCATTGCCTCTTCAACATTGCCTTTATCCAATCTTCCTGCTATAACATCTCTGGAAATCACATAATGAAGTGATATTAAGAAGAAATCACAAGAGTTGCAACTTTTGTTAATATTAACTATGAAGGATTTGGATGAAAGGATCTCTACATTACAAGACACATTGCAACAGCAGTGGAGCATAAGAGGTTATGTTCTACAACCTATATCTTCAAGGGTAGTTTGGAGTCACCTGCCATCAGGTTGGGTGAAGTGAAATTTCAACATAGCGTTATCTTCAGATCACCTATCATGGGTTGCATATGGATTATTCGAGACTCTATGAGAAATTCTATAGTGGCATGATGCAAAGTATACTACGAGCCACAATTGCTGAATGTGAATGTTATTGCTTCTTTTGGGCAATTCAAACAGTTTGGGGATTAGGTTATCGACATGTTCAATTCGAAGGACACAATCTTTTTGTTATTGCAGCTATTAATGATTCATAGGATAATTTAAAGCTTCATGCTTATAAGACCTCTATCGTTGTCTGGAAGCGTCTTACAAATCATAATGTTCCTTCATCAATACCGAGTGGCAAATAAGTTTGCGGATTCCTTTGCCAAATTTGCATTAACTAATACGATTTTTAAAAAAATTTACAGACTTTTTCCCCAATTATTGGATCATGTATATTATGAGGATATTTTTTCAGTTTAATAAATGAAATCTTTTGTGAAAAAGCATGGACAAACCTTTTTTGATTAAATTGAAAATCCATTTCAAAGAAGAAAAAAATATTAGGGCTAACTAGGGTTGGAAAAAATAACCAGAACTGAATAACCAAACTGAATCGAACCAAAAATAGGTTTAGTTCGATTATGAATCTGAGTAATTTACCCAAATGGATTTAATTATATAGATCTATAGTTCTCGATTCTTACCCGAACCGAACCGAGAACTGAAGTTAGAACCAAGAAGAACCAAAGTTAGATTAGTGGGTATGCAAAAATAGGAAGAAGCTATGTGTCATTGGAGTTATTCTACCAATTGATGAGTCTAACATTGTTCCATATGGTTACATAGTTTCAACGGTTTGAAGTGTGTGTTCAATGCTTTCGTTTGTGAAAGGTGGGAAGCGGATTCATGCCCACATCTTAAGACATAGACATGAGATGGATGCATCACTGATGAATGTACTTATAGATTCTTATGTGAAGTGTGGTAGAGTCACATCTGGTCGTAAGCGATTCGATTACATATAGTTGTAAGCGATTCAATGGAATGTGGGATAAGAATATTATTTTGTGGGCGTAAAAAAAAAGAATATTATTTCGTGGACCACAATATTGTCTGGTTATAACCAGGTATCTCATCTCAAAGAAGTTATGGTATTGTTTTCTAAAATGTCAAAGTTTGGTCTGAAACCATATGTGTATGCTTGCTCAAGCATTCTCACAATATGTTTTTTTCCGGATAATTTCAGTTCTTTTGGGTATTTTGGGTAAATACCCGAAAGTGTGGTTCCAACATGGTTTTTAATTTTTAGAACCGATCCGATCCGAATTTTTTTGAATCTTTAATGGAACGTATTTACTAGAACCGCAATGAATAAAATCGATCTGAACTGAACTGCTTATCTAAACGCCCATTCCTAGGGCTAACTATGAAAATTTGGGCTAATTATGAAAATTTATTGTAGAAGATACCTTTTTTTAGAGAAAATTGAATATATGTGTTATAAATTACTATTATAACATTTAATCAATGTTTTAATAATATTATTATACTCAAATATTTAACATATTTTATTTAATTAAAAACAATTTAATTCAGGTTAAATATTGATCAACTTATGTTTGAGTTATAGCCGCACGTTTTACCTTTGTCTTCTTAAACACACATCAATTTCTTTGGTTCTTCATTAGAGACTCTGGCGAGACCACCGACGTTCACGTCGGCATCTTCGCATTCTCCGGAGAAGATCACCGGCCTTTACTTTGGCTTCTTCACATTCTCCGGCGAATATATTGGATTTTTTTTCTGAAATTTTACAGGTTCTATCTCTATTTAGGAATTTTCAATTGGTATAGATTTTTGGTTTTACTTGAGAAATTGATTGTCGTTATTGTAAGATTCTTTGTTTTGTTGAGCTATTAAAACTTCATTGTTACAACAAATAGTTGATGTACAAATTAGTAATTTCAATTGGAAGATTACAAAATGCTTTTAAAGAAGCTTCACTCTCTGCATCACTAGAGTACATGAGAGAATGTGATCTTAAAGAACAACAATCAAGAGAGTCCACGATGTGAATCACATGTGTAACTGTGAACGGTGAAAGTGAATCATGAATCATGTTCGTTAACTGTGAAAATGATATGTGAATCATGCATTTTAACTGTGATCATGTATGTAAACTGTGAACATTGATAGTGAATTATGAACCATTCATGTGACCTATAAATCATGACATGAATTTTAAACTACATGTCAACGATGAATGGTATACTTGAACTGTAAACTTTAGAACTGTGAATCATATACGTAACTTGTGAATTATATATGTAAATCATAGATATGACTTGTGAATTATATATATATATATATATATATATATATATTGTGTAAAACAAATAAATTGCAGAGAATGAAAAGTTACGTTAAATCTAATTACCTTAACAATCAAGTTATAATTTAGGAAGTAGTTAAATAAAAATTTCCTTTTTCAAATTATTCCATAAACTATTAAATAATGTCTTAAAATTAAAAAAATACACTAATTAATGTACTAAAATCCGTAGGAGTATTTTAGGCAAAAAAATATAGTCAAAGTTAACTAATCATCAAAAATACATATTTTCCATATAAAAAATATTAAATAGTCTATTCTCCAGTTATAAAAACTAAACTACCCTATTTACTAAAAAAACTCTTTTTTAAAAAAGAGATCGTGTGGGAAAAGAAGATATTATTTGAAATCAAATTAAATGCGTCTAAATGCTAATTCATCCGAGTAGCTTATGGTGGCATCATCACTACCGTCAAACTTACTAATGCAAATCCATAATGGGAAAAATGCAAAAAATCTCCAACTTTCAAGTTTCGGAAGATTAAATCCCGAACTTTAAGAATGTCGTTTAAATATTTAATTTTTGTTTGATTTTCTAATAAAATATTAAAGTTTCGTTGAATAAACCATTTTAGACCCGTTGACTAGTCAATTAACGATTCTATTAACATTAACAGAATTATTGTCGTTAGCAGTTTATTTTCATGTGAAACTACATTGTTTTCGCTTATTTAAATGACATCGTTTTAATGGAAAAATGAAAAATAACCACCTTGTTGTCAAGCGAACCCTGCACTTGTGACAAATAAACCAAACATATAACCATTTAGCTACAAAACCACTTGAAACCTATANAAACCACTTGAAACATATACAATATATATATATATATATATATATATATATATATATATAATAAAACAGTCTCTCTATCTTTGTCTCATGCGTATCCAATACGTCATCTTTTGCATATGGAATTACGGATAACCTCAATCGATATACATGGCTTTCAATTGGAATCTGTAAAAGACAATTTTAGATGAAACTTTAAAATTTCTGCATTTTTGAACGCTCAATTTTCCAAATTAAGCACATATTAAACACTCATATCATAGAAGAAAAGGGGCAAAATCAGTGAAGAAGAGAGAAGGAATAACTCATAATAACAAGTTATCGAAATTAAAATAATAATTTTTCAAAAAGAATGTTTGATATCATTACAGAACAAGGCGGCGATAGACTGTTTTTTCTTTGTTTCGTCGGCAAATGTTTTGGTCGGAGAAAACGACATAGACATCTATTATTAGTTATTAATTAACTAGCGCATATAAGTAAATGAATAATTCGTTTGTTGCTCAGTGGTTTTACTGTTTCGTTAATATTACAGAACTGTTATGTTCGACTCCTAGCAGAAAATTAATTTTTATTTTGTTTTATATCCTAATCGGATCAACACGACGTTGTCTTCATAAGAAAACGGAACTGCTAATACTACAATAACTTTGTTAATAGAATCGTTAGTTGACTAATCATCGAATCTAAAATAGTTTGGTTAACAAAAGTTTAATATTTTATTAGAAAATCAAATAAAAATTCAATATTTAAACGACATTTTAAAAGTTTGAGATTTAATCGTCCTAAACATAAAAATTGGAGATTTTTTTTTACTTTTTTTTCGATCCATAGTATTGGTATCGATTAATATCCAACGGTTTAAATTATTGGTGACCATGAGATCAATTTACATCTGCCAGCAGACAATAATAAAACCTAAAAAGAAAATACTTTAAAAAGGAAAATTAATTGGACGCCGACTTACTTGACCCCGTGTATAAAATAGATAAGAACATCAACGAAAGGCCGTAAACGAAACGCGTCTTCTTTGCTTTTGTCAATCGAAGGATTCCAAAATATTCACGAGTTCCTCTTCGATTGATCCGTTGGCTCGTTGATCGATATCTTCTAGATTCCTTTTCCAGTCCCCCTTTCCGGTAAGACCTTCCGGTATCTGTGAGAATCGGCGAAAAGCAGGGAGAAAATAATCCTGGAAATTGGCTTTTAGGCTTTTCATTTTTCTTCGTCTTGGTTTCCAGATCTGGTTTGTTTTCACAGAGATCCTATCTTTCTTTGTTTGATCTGTTTGCTCTTTTGTTCGGTAATTGAAAATTAGTCAAGCTATCGTCGAATCTGCTTATCGATCGTTAATATTATCCTAGGGTTTCCTTATCTTGGGTATATTTTTTTACGTGGCGATTGGTGGTTTGAGGTTTTTGATCCTGTCGTAATTTCTCGATCTTTTATTTGAGAGGAATTTTGGTTATAATACGATGGCGGCAGGAGGAGTTGAAGTTTCCAGAAGTTCTGTTGCCGTTGATCTTTACTCACGGCAGGGTGGGAGAGACGGTGAGAGACGGCGAACTGAACGACCCAACGAACTCAATAGCAGGTTGAAGGATGGGCGGCGGGATTCACCAAGGGGACCTCGCCTGGTTTCTCAAAGAGGGGAAACCCGAGAAGAAGAGCTACACTCTGAGAAGAGGAGGAAGTATTCTCTTGTTTCTCGGGACAGAGAAGTTAAAATGGTACGAGTTCAACATTATGAGAAGACCATAATATCCAACCAGATCGTTGATGTTGGCGTTCTATTACCAGAGTATGTTTCCACAGTGTTAGTACCGTCTGTCAAAGATCAATTGTCTGACCAACAACCTTTTGATGATCTTGAGGAGGGCCAATTGGAGGATGAGCAGGTGGTTCAGGCGCCAACTATTGCAACATCGAAATGGGCATCATGTTTAGAATCCCCAAAGGAGGAGCGGGAGTTAGTAACTGATGTTGTCAGGAATAGCAAATGGCATAGGAGCAGTTCAACTCCTGAGAGTGGGGAATTGCTGGTAGGGGAGTCTGAAGAAGGAAGGTCCAACTCATCTGGGTCCGGTAGCAGGCGTCTCAGTTTAGAACCCCTTAGTGGTCATGAACATTCAGAGAATGAATGTTCTAGTTCTGATTTTAATGAGTCAGAAATTGATGAGCCAGAATCCCCTGAGGAAGGCTTGAGCATGTTATCTAGTAGTAGAGATGTAAACGAATATCAGAAGCTAAGCAAGATAAATGAAGGTACTTATGGGGTTGTCTACAAAGCCAAGGAAAGGAAGACCGAAGAGATTGTGGCGCTTAAAATGATTAAGATGGACAGGGAAGATGAAAATGGATTTCCGTTGACATCTTTGAGGGAAATCAACATTCTTTTGTCTTGCAGTCACCCATCGATTGTGAACGTCAAGGAAGTTGTGGTGGGTAATGGTGGGAGTGTTTTTATGGTCATGGAACACTTAGAACATGATTTAAGAGGTGTAATGGACAGGATGAAACAGCCTTTTAGCACCAGTGAAGTAAAATGTCTGATGATACAGCTGTTGGAGGGTGTGCAATACCTACATAGCAACTGGATTATCCACAGAGATTTGAAACCTTCGAATCTTTTAATGAACAACCAGGGGGAGTTGAAAATATGTGATTTTGGCATGGCTCGTCAGTATGGGAGTCCTATCAAGCCTTACACCCAGTTGGTTGTTACACAGTGGTATAGGTGAGCAATCTGAACTCCTAGTCTAATAAAAAATTGCGGGACTGGCAAGCTTACCAGATACTTATTTTTTTCTGTTGCAGGTCCCCAGAACTTCTTTTAGGAACAAAAGAGTACTCAACCGCAGTTGATATGTGGTCGATTGGATGCATTATGGCTGAATTGCTGTCATTAAAACCTCTTTTCCGAGGGAAAAGTCAAAATGATATTGACCAGCTTCAGCAGGTAACTGTTGGTTTTCTGTTTTCCTATAGCCTGTTTTCTCTGATAAGTTTAGACCCTTTAGTAATATAGGCTTTGAAATATCTGTACAGATATTTGCTGTTCTTGGAACACCAAGTGAGACAATCTGGCCAGGATTCACGTCCTTGCCAGGTGCAAAAGCCAAGTTTCGTAAGCAACCGTGAGTAATCTTTATAACAGTGTTTACTTTATTTTTATGTTTATGTTTGTTACTCATATAACAAGTTGGTCTAATTAGTCTGTTTATATATTGCAGGTACAATTTATTGCGTAAGAAATTTCCTGCTGTATCTTTTACAGGAGCTCCAATTCTTTCAGATTTGGGATTTGATTTGTTGAACAGATTACTGAATTTTGACCCTGAGAAGCGTCTTACAGTTGATGAGGCTCTTAGCCATGGCTGGTTCAGTGAAGTGCCTCTTCAGAAATCAAAGGAGTTGATGCCGACATTTCCTCAAAAGCGTAACTGAGAATCTAATCTAATATTTATGGGGTTAAGGGAAGTTACTGGTCATGTCTTGTATCTTTTGCATTGTTACTCAAACAGACTTTTTGTGATTCTTGACGCATGGGATTTGAACCAAGAGAAGATTGAGAATAGCTGAGATCGTTGCGTTGCGGGACACGGAAAGCATGGAAGACGTTGAATTCGGATACATGTGTAAATATGAGTGGTCCATGAAACTGCAAGGTGTGTGGGTCTTTCTGTCTCTCGTTTCTCCTACTGTACACTATTAGAATTGGATAGAGTGGAGAGATCCATTGAGTTTGAGTATCTCTTTTTCTTGTCCTCACATACCTTTTGTGTTATCTTCTTCACGAGGTAAATACTAAAGGGTTTAAACCCGAAAAGTGGGGAGGGGACCTTTTGCCATCTGTAAGTTAATTTTACTTTTGACATCCTATGTGTTACACCTTGTCATTTATTCTGAAGGGTAACTTGTCTTGTGTACAACTGTTTTTGTTTCTTCGAAAGATTGCTATCCTGACCACTAATGAATGGTCTTCTCTGAGCATGGTGAGCTTGATGTTTCCATTTGTTTGGATATTTCTTCCTAAGGCCTAGAGAAGGATGATTGTGTTTTCAGACAGAACAAAACTCAGATGTGGCGGGATCGGATCAAATGACAGTCGATGCTCTCTCCCAAGTTTCTCTTTTAGTTAGTAGGTTGTGGTCTCTTGTTAACAAATTGAAATTCCAAAAGAAGTCGAAATTTGCGCTTGGTTCACCAAGTTTGGCTTACCACAATTAATGTGAGCGGCAAAAAAATTAATTTATTCTCTTCCTAGAAGAATACGAGTGTACTGCTGTGATGGGAAAAAAGCTTTGATACTGAAAAATCTTGTTTATATGCAAACACAAGCGATCAAAAACAAAAAAAATGATCATCAAATCATTAATTTCTCTTTATAATTTTAAAGATGAATTGTTAATTATTTGTCAATATAGATCTTGAGCCGGTAATTAAACTAATTAATGATAAGATAAGAAAATACGTTACTTCTTCTAACTTTATGTCATAAGGGCATGAAGTTTTCAAAGCTTCCTCGTACATTCATATGAAGGAATTTTTTGTAAGCTATTCAATGAAAAAGCTCCTTTTCAAAAAAAAAAAAACAGAATATATTTCATTATTTAACATAATAATTTACATTGTTTTTGTTTTCATGAAGAGAGTTTACAATGAGGATTGGAACATATGTGAATTCGATATGATTTTGCAAGCAAGTGTGTAGATTTATTCGATAATCGGGAAATCCATGTAAATGTAACTTGTTTCTCCATGTTCAAATATCTCTAATCTGATTTGTCTAATTGGAAGAATTACATGCCCATTCAAGATCTTAACTAGAATATGATTATCTTCTTCAAATACAATATATCGATATCCTAAGCTCCACGCATTTTGCATCGTCAATAACAGACTCTGAAACTCAGCTTCTAGTGGTGATTGCACAACCTTTCATGTTGTTTGACCAACTTTACAGAAAAATCCTTCTGAATCAGGAACTATCCATCCAGCTTGTGATGCAGTTTCCTTGTTTTGAAAAACCGCATCATAGTTGCATTTGAACCAACTAGATTGTGGCCCCCCTCCAAGTAGAGAATTGTTGGACTACTTCCTTAGTCATAGATGTAGGATTTGCTTGATACCATTATTTTACTTATGAATTTTTCCTTTGAAATAGAATACTGGGTGAAATAACAATTTGTTGATACACTTCTTTATTTTCTTGCTTTCATATCTGCCATAATAGAAAGAATGAAAGAGCTCTATGCTGAATGGATGACATAATTATGCCTATAGAAGTCTATCATATGCATTATTTTTGTCTGAAATTCAATTGTTGGGGCTGTAAGAGAAATGTTTGGTAGAGAGAGCGTTCCACACATCTGTCACACCAGAACATGTATCATGTTGCAAGTATTCCATTACAAACTCGCCATAAAAAGTTTGATTCTAGGCATAATTCGCATTTTCCAGATTTGTTGTTGACAACCCCGATATCTGCGTTTTCATGGTGTATAGTTCGATTACCACTCATTGTTTGAGCCATGCGGTAATCTGACTTTACAGTATAAATGCCATTTGTTGTATAGAACCAATCAATGTAGTCTGCATCTTTAGTGATTGAGAGCTTTATTTATTCTATGATTCGTACATCATCATCATGTATATTCTCCACAATTCGCTCATCATTCCAGCTAATTGTATTTTCATAAATAAGATCGCTTACTTTACACACTTGAATATGAACATTCTCCTTCTTACGAGGTGTCCTTGGAGGATTTTTCGGGAGCCATGTGTCTTTCCATAAATCAATCGATTTTCCATTACCAATCTAGTAACAAAGACCATGTTTTAGTAAGGTTCTTCCATGTAGTAATGATTTCAAAAGAAAAAGATGTCCTTTGTAAAGCCGTGCCACCAGAATTTGATGATATTGGATTTGTCGCGAGATCTGCTTGGTTAATAAAGCATTTTTAAATGACTCAATGTCACGAAAGCCTATTCCACCATTTTGTTTAGAGATACATATTTTTTTCCAATCGAGCCAATGCATTGAACGAGTGTTTGTATGATTACCCTTTGACCACCAGAACCAAGAAAGAACACGTTCAATATCTGAGACTAATCCATTTGGCATCTTAAAACATGTCATTGCATATAAAAGCTTAGAAAAGCACACATATTTCATCAAAATCTCCTTGCATGCAGCAGAAAGATTCCTCTGTTTAATACGCTCTAATATATATTGAAACATCTCAGTCTTCTTAGATCCAATAAACTCCGGCAGACCTAGATACTTACTACAACCTCCATCTCTATTTGTTTCTGATATTCACTCTCTATAATTCATTGATTCTGCTCCCAAAATGAATACTTGACTTATCTTTGTTTATAAGTTGTCCTAAAGTTAATTCATATTGGTGAAATATATTGTATAACTCTCTTGAAGAAGATTCATTTGCCCTACAGAAGAATAATGCGTCATCAGGAAAAATTAGATGACTCACAATCGGGCCTTGTCTACTAATCTTTATTCCTTGTAATCGCTCTTCATGAATCACTCTACGTATCATATGTTTTAACACCTCAGAGAAAATAATATAGAGATAAGGCGATAATGGATTTCCTTGTCTTAAACCCATTTCTAGCTTAAAGAAACCTCGGGCTTCTCCATTAATCAACATAGAAAATGAAACCGACCTAACACACAACATTAATCATTGAACCCAAGTTGTATAAAATCCCATTAGAAGCATACTTTCTTGTAAAAAGTCTCATTCAATGTGGTCATATGCCTTCGATATATTAGTCTTTATCGCCAAATAAGTACTAGAAAATCTTTTACGAACCTTTAAAGCGTGAAGGATCTCATGAGCTATCAACATGTTGTCTGTTATTTGTATTGAAGGTACAAAAGTGCCTTGTTCTTCATAAATCAGTGCTGATAAATATTTCTTCAGTCGATTTACCAGTAGCTTTGCAGTGATTTTGTAATTTACATTACAAAGGGCGATGGGACAAAATTCAGATATGTGTTGAGGATTTGAGGTATTTGATATTAGATATGGTATGATTTAGTTGTGGATCTAGAATATCTCTATCGAAGAATTTTTGAATGTCTGTAAGAAGCTCATTCTTTATGTCATTCAAAAAAGTAAACTTCAGATCTATATCCATCAGGACCAGAGGCTTTCGTAGCTCCCATCAAGAAAATATATTCTTGTATCTCTTGAATGGTAACTCTGCGAGTTAAATCCTGGTTCATAGCTTATGTGACTCATTTTGGGAGACCATTAAAAATGTGGTATTAGTTATTATGGTTGATAATAGTTGATTTGAACAGGTTACTGAAATATGAGGTAGCTAGTTCTACTAATTGAGCTTTGCCTTGGACCCGAGTGCCATGATCATCATATATAACATGTATTTTATTATGAGTAGCTATTTATTTTGAAGAATGAAAGAAATTTTTTTTTGTGTTTGTCACCACACTTCAACCATTGAATTATGCTTTATTTCTTCTAGTAAATCTCCTCTTGAATGTAAGCCTGATTTAATAATCTCCTATATTGGTGAATCTAGTCAATAGGTAGCCCTAGCATCATCAAGTTTAAATTGGTACAATATGATATCTTCTTTTGCATTTGTGCGGTGTGTATGTTTTCATCTTGATATTTTCGAATGACAACTAGATAGTATGAAATTAATACTTGTACCAATTGATTTTGATTTCTATGTATCAATTACTGTAGCATTGAAATATTCTTTATTAAAGAACCGACCATCAAAATTGAAAGAATGATGATGAGTTTCATCTGTTGATTGAAAATGTACAATATCGGGTCTATGATATGAGATTCCTATATCCATAAACTCACAATATAAAGCACCAAAATATTGTAACCAAGATGGATCCAAACATCATTGAACATGGTGGTTATTTGGATTCCCAACCCACCAACCTGATTATTATCATCATCATTATTGGGTATGAGACAGTCTCCCGTATCATGTGTTATTAAGCCACATATCTCACAAAAATCACGTAGACGTTCGTTCCAGAAGTATAAGAGAGTATTGACTCCCGGGAAGAATTGGAAGTGTCGTTGGAATTTGAGTGGCTGCTCCAGATGCCAATTAATCTGAACACGGACATCTTCATCATGTTATCGATTGCTCAGTGATAATCAAGGACATGGCCGAGTGCATGTGCAATGTGCTCAATGACTCATTGGTTAATGTATTGCAAATGTATTCTTCGTACATGTATCCAAAAGGGAATGTAATTTAGACCACCAAAAAAAAAAAAAAAACATGGATACCATCTTTCAATAATCAACATCCTTTCAGAGGATGCCCATGGGTCATGTCGTAAGACCATCTCCATTGCTTCTTCATATGAAAATAAAAACTGTAATCGCAGAACTTCATATATACGACCACAGACCACTCCCACATGTCCCAAATTTCTGGGTGAATTCACAATGATTGGACGAAGGCTCTGCTTATGAGACATAACAGGATGGCCAACAATGGAGAAATGATTTTCCGTTACCGCCAGGCTTAGGACATCAATAGGGAGCATCACTAGAGGATCGTTAATGCCCAAATCAATCATTTGTATTGCATTTATGAGATTTTCAGCCATTTTTTGTTGTGGTGAGGATATTAAGAAGAATCTAAACTCGATTCGGGAAGTGGAGTAAGAGAGACACACCAATTTCTTATATGGTGAGAAAAGAAATCTTGAGTAAAATAATTGCTAACCACAAAGAGGATAGTGAGTCTTTGTGGTAATAGGCAATTGCCATGTCCTAAAAGATCGGAAAAGAGAACCAATTCCGTTGAAAGCTTCAAAATCCAGTCTTGCGGGTGGGGATTTTGGTGAAATAATCGTTGAAATAGCGTTGAAATAATCGATGAAAAAGCTCCCTCTGTAGCCGTTTATTCATTTGTGATATTTCTACTAAATATAAGTTCGTGTTTACCGCTCTCAACTTCTCAGGCTACTTAACTATTTTTTTTTTTTTTCTCTTTAGCATTTGCTAGATCTCAAGCGTATATAATTTTAGCCCCGTTTCATTTCAATAGTGGGCCTGTGAAAATTATTTCGATCTTAAATTATGTTTTTATAATTTTGGACCCTAAAATATATTAAACCGAGCTCCGAGCTAATCAAATTTATCTAGTCTAGATAATGTATTAACGAAAAACATGAACCCTAAATATATAAACTGGGCCCCAAAATCTACATAAATAATAGTAATACTCATCTTCATCAACATTTTGCTATGTTTTCCTCCATTTAAACTTCTTTCTCAATGTTTTCACCAACACCATCAGTTTCACCATCTATACTATCACACACACCATTAGTTTCACCATCTAATTGCCACCACCAATATCCATTTCACCAACATCTTTCTACATTAAAATTTTAACTGCTTATGCCCAAACAACTCTTAGTTAATTTTTTGGTTAATTGAGAGGAATTTTTGTCTAAAACCATCCTTTCTTAATATTAAATATGGTTCGGTCTCACTACAAATAAAAATAGAAAACTCACACGATCAATATCTGGATTTAAATCACTACACTAACATATTGTTAGTCATGTATACAGAGTACATAGAGTAATGTATCTCTTACCCAAAAGATTAAAGCGTGAACAATTTATGATTTCGTTTGATCAATTAAATATACTTTTTTCTGCACATTTTTTTTTGGCTTCTTATTGGATAATAGCGAAGTAGATACAAAAAACTAGATTAAAAAATCATGTGTCATTATCATATCTAAAAATACATTAACAGCGAACTTTAAATATTGTAAAAATGGATAGTAATTAACAGATAAATTCCGATTCAAATCTCCTACATATTAATTTTTTTATTATGTATAAATAGTGACTTAACCTATTTTTATATTTTAAAAAGGAGCTAAATGTTTATTGAATATATATACAAAACATGGTAATATAGTAGTAGAAAATTTAGCCTCATTTTGTTTTTTTTAAGGTTTATTACTTTAATAATCTTTCTACGATATTAACTAGGGATATTTAATACAAATATGAAGCCACTGAATCAAATTATATCGGACCAAATTATATGATATGATATGATTTTAGACAAACTGTTTGTGTATATATTTTTTTATAAAAATCATAGTTACAAATATGTAACCAATATTAACCGAAAAATCTATTAAACTAAAATAAATCAATAAAGTTCATTTTAATATAAATAGTATATTATATATTACAAATTAAATGTCTACATGATTTAGACTAAACAAATATGGTTTATTTTTTTTTTTGGTTTTTGTCTCTTTTGTTTTATTATTTTATCATTTTGTAGCTAGTTACGTAACCACAATAACTTTTCTTGTCTTTTTTTAATCGATGACTGGTAACAAACATTTTTTACAAAATTTTGTCACATGGCTGAACATGTGTATTTCTAATAGAACTCGATCATAAATAATAATCACAATATATTTCCAAAGTGTACATTCTACACTGAAATGAATGTGGTTTTTAGCATAAACTGAATAAAGCAAAATTATCTAAATCGATTCGGATTGATAAAAGTAGATATGATTTTAATACAATACAAATCTATACTATTAAATTCGAAGACAAATTAGAAAAGAACCTTTTGTTTATGTGGCACATTACGAGATATGCCACTGGAAATTTTCGAGATTTAATTCAAACAAAAAAATTTTATTAAGGGTATTTTCGTCCACGCACATTAACGAGACGCGCGGATCCTGGGTTTTACG
>OVBE01001778.1:0-29693 GCA_900406425.1 Iberis pinnata | reverse complement strand
AGATCTCTGATATCGAGGGAGATGATTTAGACATTGACCAGGTAGGCCCTTCTTTATTTGTTTGTTATGTTTCTATTTTTGTTTGTTGGAGTAGAAGTGATCTTTGTCCTGAGCTATGTTTCGTATCTGGCAGATCGTTTCATCTCTTCTGGTTTCACTTGAGATCTCTGGTATTGCAAGGGAAACTGATGCTATGGTAATTTCCTATAGTATTACTGGCTTCTATAGATATGTTTTGGATGTCTCGGAGTTCCCTTTATTTTCCAGTGTCTTCCTGATGAGAGGGTGTCTCGGAGTTCTGGTCCTCACACTGCAAGAGATTCTTCTGGAGGGCGGTATATCACACCAAATGCTGCGAACCAGACGTCTGCTCCCTTGACATCTTCACAACCAGTAGTACTTGCTCCCTTGTTTCCATGATTTGTCATGTTCCAAATTTTTTTGCGAGTAAGGCGCATCATGTTTTTGTTCATGAGAACTCTATACTTTTGCCATTGCAGGTTATTCCAGATTCGTTGACAACTTTATCTGAATTTCTGAATCATCTGAGAGAAAGATTTGCTGTTAATAATTAAGACTAATTTGAACATATTTGATTCTGTGTTGAGAACAAATCCTAAGAACTTGACAGTGGTACTGTGATTTTCGTAGGTTTCATCAACTTACCAGATTCTGAAATTTCATTTGGCAATGTGCAAGTTTCTGGTTCTACTACTGGAGAAAGTCGAATCTCAAGACTGTCTCATTTGGTTGAAGTGCTGCAATCGACAAGACAATTGTTGAGGGGTGAAGTAGCAAACTGTTTATCAGTATGGTCTCTTCTACTTTTTTCAGTATTTACAGAATGCTATTTATGCCTTTGCTTATTTGAATTAGTCTTAATCAATGATAGATTGCATTACTTTATGCCTTGGGCACAACAGGATTCCTTTCGTGAATGTTGCAGTGAGAGAAATATTAAGATAGTAAGGGTAGTTCAACAATCGTGACTTGTAGTGTTTTGCTAGCTTATTGTGTTGACTGACTTGAATCCTGGCATTGGCAATTTGGTACTCAAAGCTAGGGAAGCAAAACTAACCATTTTGTATTTTTTTTCTTCTTGTGCAGAATCTCTTAAGGCAGCTCGAGGATTATATAAATGTTACCGATCCATCAACCCGAAGGTTGTGCCAGTCAAACATGCTTCGGTCAGGATCCCTCTTGGAGGATGTAGGCAGTTCACTTCTAGAGCTTGGTCGTGCTACCAAGATGGTCCGTTTGAGAGAAACACATGTGCGTATACTTTTGCTATATGTATTAGTTTGCATATTAATTATATGATATACCCAAACATCTATGAGAGCCTTTGTTATGTTTCAGGATGATGCTATCGTTAGTCTTGGTCCTGCAGTGTTCATATCCCCTACAGGGAGAAATCCCTTGCCAGTATGTGTATCTGTTTACTCTTTCCATTACCAATTTGTCCACTTGTCTTGTTCACCCTTACCTTTGTGTCTACCGATCTAATTCTTACAGAACCACTCCTCCAGCCTGGGGGCTAGTACTGGAGGCTTACAAGCAGGAACTGGACAATCGCGTGCTTTTGTCCGAAGAAATGTTGAGATAAGAACATCCACAAGTACTGTTCTTAGACTTAATCTCTAAGTATAAATGTTTCGACATTTCGTTAGTGCTAATATTGATTAATATCCCCTTTCGGTTTATATATGAGTTCATCTTGGTGTTATGTTATATTAGGATCTTGGATGTTCTCCAGTAGGGCCAACCCGAGACGAGAAAGTAGTACCGAACAAACTGTTGGGCGGGTAATTAGGACCACCTGAACCTCCTCGAAAACCTGTGGCCTATGTTACATCTCTTGATATATATATTAGCAGGTATCTTCTGGTGAACGTAGCTCTACAGGATTGGATGGTGTACATCAGCCACAGAGCCCTAGTACTTCGAGAAGCGAAGGTAGTTTTAAAATGGTTTCCGGACACTATCTACAGATTTATTAATTTTGAAATGGTGATAAGAGGGAACTTTACATAAGTTGTCTTGTTATCTTTTAATGTTTTGTAGTTTTCATCCTGATTAGGCTTTGGTCTTCTTAGACCAGGTGGATGGTGTTTAATGAGCCACTGCTTTTCTTGACCTTGAACATGCAGGTGATAGTGACAATGAAGATTTGTATGAGTTAAGGAACGTATTATATCAGTGTTTGAGGGCAACCTTTCCTAGAGAAAATGTTCAAGTGGGTACACCCGAGTCTCAGGTTGCAAATGGAGACGAAGAGGCGACAAGTGAGAGGAATGAAGGTAATTTCATTCATATCAAGTGGTGGTTGTTCAGCCCTTAAATATATCAAAACATGCTGACATAAAACTCACAGATGAAGCTGCAGACAACAGCAGTAGACAAGAGCGAGAGGATTCAAGTAGGAGAAGACATGAACTGGAGGAACAAAACGAAAGGTAGAAGATTACTAAACCAAGTGAGAATTACTGAACATGATTTTTAATGAGAACATATCATAGCAGACCGAATCGAGTAGTTTGGACCAAGGTTCTAATGTCTTTCTATGTTCGAAATCAGCTATTGCTAATCTTTTATTGACATGCCATGAACTAGAAAATTACTAAACCAAGTGAGAATTACATGCCATGCTCGAATCAACTTAGAGTTGTCTACCAGCCGCATCGGCTACAAAAGGGATATAAGGAGTTTTTCCGACTAAGCAGCTAACTACTCCATAAACAAAACACATAAAACTAAACACAAACACAAACGTATGTCCCCACATCATCGCCTTCATCCCAAATCCACCTCCTTGACCTGGATCCAATATCCTCGTTAGCAACACCGGAACCGCCAGTAACACATCCAGTGTCACCGCCTGCATCGCGTTAAACCTAACATACCTACTGAAACTTGTGTTCCTCACCACTCCTAAGTACAATCCGAAGAACGCAACGAAGCTCGCGTACGGCACCGATCTGTAGAGATTCAAAATTGGGAAGATTGGTTCCACTAGTAATCCTAGCTTTGGGTATTGCGCGAAGAGGAATCTTCCGTATTGGAGAGAATTGAAGAACGGTAAAGCGTACGACGCGATTGAAATCACGCGTTCTATCGCCGGCGTTGGAGTGTAGGAGGCGCGTGTTGTTACTGTGGCTGTACGTTTTGTTGAGGGACGGATTGAGATGGTTGGTTTGAGGAAGGAGAGAGTGAGTGGTGTTGATCTCGGAGCCGCCAGAGGATTTAGGGTTTGGTTTAGAGAGAAACAGAGAGACGCCATTTTTCCGATTATCTGATTCAACAAAATTCAGGGTAAGGATTATTAACTGGAAATACCAAAAAGGATTATTAACTGAATCAAAAAACCGATCGAACCAAAATCAAATTAGTTACGGTTATAACTTAACCAGAGCTAAACCAAAACCGTAATGTTAACCAGAGCTTTAGTTGGGCCTATGTATTTTTCGGGCTTTTTTCAGGCCTATCATCAAAGGAGGAAGATTCATTTGTCTTTTGCATTGGAATATTGATGAGTTGGTGAAAGTTGTACATATGCCAAAAGCTTGGTTATCGTTTTGGCCTTAAGTGTAGGAGACTCAGTGTCATGTCGGCTTATTTTGTAGAATGGAAAATGGAGAAAGCATAAAGACAATTCTATGTAGTTATTGGTTATCCTCTTTGGCTCTAAGATATCTTCGAGGATGAAAAAGCATCTTCCTTTGTTTCCTAACATATCTTTTATAATGAGAAATCAACTTCACATGTTTGGATTGGGATCTTGTGCTTCTTGGTTGATGTGTTAGGTAAATATTTTTTGTCCTTAGACGTGGAGTTTTAGCCTTCTATAGAAATTTGGTGTATGTTAACTCTTACCTTAAAAGGTTTTAATTAGGGCTAGGAATATAAATCAAACCAAATTTTCTGAACTGAATCGAAATTTTTTGAACCGAACCAAACTGAATTATTGGCACTAAATTTTTTTAATTTCGGTAACCGTACCGAACCGAACCGACAACCGATCGGATTATTTTTTTATTTTGTATTTTTTTTTTAAAAAACCCGAAAAGAACCGAACCAAAATAAACAAAAGATAACCGAAAAATAACCAAAATTTAACCCAAAATAACCGAAAAATAACAAAAACTTAACCGAAAATTAACCGAACTTCAAAAACAAAAACCGAACCGAATAAATTGATTTTCGAACTGAACCCAAATTTTATTCGGTTTAGTTCGGCACACAAATCCAAAAACCAAAATAACTAAAAACCGAAATTTCTGACCCGTTCTGATCCAAATCGACCTGAATCCCAGCCCTAGTTTTAACATTCAAGATAACAATAAAAATAGTTAGCTCAAGTATATAACGAGTATTTGAAGCATATTGATCGAAATAAATTTCACGATAATGTTGGATAAGAAATCAGTAAGAGTTGGATTGCATAGTTAAAATTATTAACTATAAACATCTAAATTAGTAATATATCGAATAAATTTAGATAATTCAAAAGATAAAAATTAACGATATAACATAGTTTTGTTTGTCTCACTATTTTTATAACTATTTTTATAACTATCTTAGTTAATTTTTATAACTATTTTTATAACTCTCACTGTTAGCTAGGATATCTGAATACACTTGCCTTTAAAATGAAACAAATAAGTAAGCAGAAAAAAGAAAAAACAGCCATTTTTAAACATTCTTCTTCATCACTAACTACCAGAGAAAGAAGAAGAAGAAGAAGAAGAAGAAGCTTTCAATCTCCATTTCTATCCAATGGGTTGTGGTGGAAATTTGTTCTACCCACTTCTTATCACTCTCTCCGTCGCTCTCATAACTTACAACATCATCATCTCCTCTAATTCTCCTCTCAAACAAGATTTTCCCGGTAGCCAATCTTCTTCCTCCTCTGATGAATTCTACGTTGACCCAGTCATCGAATTACCTCGCGGTGGATCTAGAATCAGAGGAATCGAAAAGAGGCCAAAGAGGCTTTTCCACACGGCCGTGACGGCGTCTGATTCCGTTTACAATACGTGGCAATGTAGAGTCATGTACTATTGGTTCAAAAAGGTTAGAGAATCCGCTGGATCCGGATCTGAAATGGGTGGGTTTACTCGGATCTTACATTCCGGTAAACCCGATAAGTATATGGATGAGATTCCTACTTTCGTTGCTCAACCTTTACCCTCTGGAATGGATCAGGTTAATCATCAACATCAATTCTTCTAATTTCCAAAGTTAGGGTTTGTTGATTTGACAAAATTTGAAATTTTTGAATTTTTAGGGTTATGTAGTACTAAATAGACCATGGGCATTTGTACAATGGCTTCAACAAACTGACATTAAAGAAGAGTAAGAAAGCTTTGATTTTTTTACACTTTCTTTGCTAATTTTAGTGAAGGAATGTTGTTGGTTTATTGCAGCTATGTTCTAATGTCTGAGCCTGATCACATCATTGTTAAACCTATACCAAACTTAGCTAAAGATGGGCATGGAGCTGCATTTCCTTTCTTTTACATTGAACCAAAGAAGTATGAGAAAGTATTAAGAAAGTATTATCCAGAAGAAAAAGGACCTGTAACCAACATTGACCCAATTGGAAACTCTCCTGTCATTGTTGGAAAGGTTTGTTTTTTTCGGGGTTTGCGGAACAGGGTTTTAAAGAGTGTTGTTTTCTAAAGATTTTGATGGTTATAGGAAGCTTTGAAGAAGATTGCACCAACATGGATGAATGTTTCTTTAGCTATGAAAAAGGATCCTGAAGCAGACAAGGCTTTTGGTTGGGTTCTTGAGATGTATAACTCTTTAGTCGAATTCGTTGTTTAGGTTTTTCGATTGAGTAGACTTTGACAATATTGTGGAAAGTATAGGTATGCTTATGCTGTATCATCTGCATTGCATGGTGTTAGCAATATTCTCCACAAAGACTTCATGATTCAGGTAAGTCTCTATACAACTTTTTGTGATGCATTGACTAAAGAGAATGTTGGACTTTGGTTTGATTGTATTTTGTGGTAATGAATCAGCCTCCATGGGATACAGAGGTTGGTGACAAGTATATCATTCACTATACTTATGGATGTGATTATGATATGAAGGTAAGATTTCAAATCCTGATAAGATGCAGAACTTGATTAGATTTCAAATTCCTCTTCTTCAGAGTAGATTTTGGTGATTTCAGGGTCATTTAACTTATGGGAAGATTGGAGAATGGAGATTTGATAAAAGATCATATGATAGCTCACCACCACCAAGAAACCTTACAATGCCACCACCTGGTGTTGCACAGAGTGTGGTAACACTAGTGAAGATGGTAAATGAAGCTACTGCCAACATTCCAAATTGGGGATCATAAAGAGAGATATTTGAACAAGTCTTTAGGTACCAGAGATAGATATGGTATTTTTGGAATATTTGGATTTGTTGTATTTTTGAAACATGCACTTAGTTTATGGTGTTTTATAGAATTACTCTTTAATTATTACTATATAAATAAAATATGTGAATAGTGACACAATAAATTAGATGTAATATGCCTACCAAAAAACAAAAAAAAAAATTAGATGTAATATTGTGAAATGATTTTTTTTTTTTTTGATAAATAAAATGACCTTTTTTTATCCTGAGAAGAAACAATCATACAAACCGAAACAGGAACCAACAAACACGAGAGAAGCTAACTGAAACAACCAAGAGAACCTACTAAAATACAGGGACACCAAAAGAAGCAAGACACGCCAAGAGACCGGGCAAAAGAGGAAGGCAATAGAGCTTCCCGAGGAGACGGTTCAAAGACAACAGACGAGAGACCCAAAGAACAGCAGCGACGGCCGAAACAGCTTCAAAGTCCAAAAGGAAGGATCCAGAATGAAGGAACCTTAATACCGACATTCGTACTACAAAGGAACCTTAATGGTCTTTGGAAATTTATTAAGGGTGCAAATTGTTGTCATAAAAAAAATTTAGTGGAATGAGAATAAAAATGATAGGTAAAATAAAATTTAAGATTCAAATGGTGATCACAAAAAATATTAGTAGAATAAGAAGAATAATTATACGTAGAATAAAAGTTAGTTGAATAATAGCCGTTAGAGGAATGAGAAGAATAGTTGTAAAGAAATAAGTTGTGAAGATAAATGATAACTATTTAGAGGAATACAAAAAATTAATATATATATATATATTATAAATTATTGATATATCGTTTACTTTTAATTATAGTCATACAAATTTATATATTAAAAAGTAATTTGATGGAAAAACATAGTACAGCATAAAATAAAACTTGAAAGTTTATGGTATATTTTATCCAAAAAAAGTTTATGGTATATCAAACATATATAAATATATATTTTATCATAAATTAATCTCAACATCATTTGCTACTTTTTCAAAATTTAATTCAAATTGTTATACATATATACTAACGAGAACCATTTTTGTAGTTATGCTAATCTAATTTAAATATTGTGTGTATATCACGTTTTTATTTTTTCTTTTAAAAATAAAATTTTACATAAAAATCTAGTTTGTTAATATGAAGTTCACGTTTTTTTAAAAAAAATATTCTGCATAATATTTAATTTTTATTGTGATTAAAAAAATGAAAATATTATCTCACATTTAATTTTTGCTTAAAACACAAAATGAAAAAGGAAAAAAAATGTTACGCTTTTTTTCCTCTATTTTCAAAAGNTTTTTTTTTTTTTTTTTTTTTCTTGAAACTAGTTATTATAAATGCCAACACATTTCTAAGAGTATTATACAAATGGTTTCTAGGTTTGAATATAGATGAATCATACCATTGAACAAGACCACCAATTTGAATATAAATTAAAATTTAATTTTAATTTATATTAAAATTTAATTTTTTAGTATATATTTAATGGGTCCAATGTGCAAATATTATTGTAAATGGCAAATTGTTTACTTATATTTTTGTTTAATCACAAGAGAACGACCAATGCCAAACGACCATCCAAGCCTACCTCAACATCTTTAAATATTGTTAAACTATTCCCTTTTATTATTTAGTCAAGATTGTCAAATTCATAATGAAAAAATTTTCAACTATACTGTTTTTTAAGTTTTGATTCCAATACCATACATTTAATTATAACACTATCAAAAATATATCTTCTTTCTAAAAATATTACATCCAAAATTTAATTTAAACTATAATTAGTGAATTCAAACTCAACGATTTAAATTTTAAACCTTTAAAATTTAATTTTAATGTTTGTGATATTTTAGAATAACAAATATATAATGATATTTTCAAACAGATAAAAATATGTGATATTATTATATAAACTAGTTTTGATAATTTCATAAAAATTTTCATCTAACAATCAATCTCTATTTTTTCTTTTTTAACTTAGGTAATATATATATACTATTATTTCACAATTGACAATGAGTTCTTTAGAGCAACTCCATTAATGAATCTTAAATGGTTCTAATATGGTTCTTAAACCAAAAAATAAATAAAAATGGTTAATTAAAAGAAATAAATGAAGAAACGGATCTTTAATAAGCAATTTCACATCTGGTTTAGAAGCGCCATGTGTCAAAAAATGAGTGGTTCACCTGAAAAAAGAAAAAACATTGCAGACTTCAGTTTCTCTAACGTGCGAAGGCGATCGGCGATTCGCGTTACCGCACCTTCTCCGGCGATATTTTTCGGCGAAATCGAGTTGTTGATGATGAACGAAATCAAGATAAGTGTCACTTTCTTCTATATTGATGTGGGGACATACGTTCGTGTTTGTGTTTAGCTTTATGTGTTTTGTGTATGGGTTGGCAATTCACGTTCTGGATTATGTTGAAAACGTTATTTGTTCATGCTTTTGAAGAAATCACAATTTGGAGATAAAATTCAAATCTATAAATGTCAAAGAAAAATGTTGAAGCAAAAAAAAAAAAACTGTATTATTTTATGTTTTTATTTTGCTTAAATTTTGCTTATATTTTGCTTATATTTTAGATGTTTTATGGTTTAGAAAATTTGAAAGTAGTTATTCACAAAATTTAATGAACTTTATATTTTTCTAATATATTTTGTCCAGTTGAATAAGTTTTAGTATAAAAGTTTGTAATATCTATCTTTGTTGTTTTATTTGTAATTATTATATCATAATTACAAAAAAAAACATAACTATAACTTAAACAAAATAAGAAGGGTCTTCAAACTCAATTTTAGGTTCAATTTTTAATATCCAATTGGATATCAATAACCATTTGCACGCTTTCCATTATTTTCAGTTTTGTAATGATTATGAAAATTTTCGATAAATATAAATACGTAAATATCGAAGTAAAACTATGATATAGAAAAATAGATCGAGTGTTCAGTAATTTTTTGAAATCTTTGGTGATATAATATCTATTCTTGATCATTCCTCTCTGTCTCTTTTTGCTTTTTGACACCTTTTCTTAGCTTGCTTTCGAGTTATTTTTTAGTTCTTTGGGTTTTTCATTTCTTAAAATTGATTCAATCCGTCTCATTGGGTTTCTCTTGTGATTTTTGATAATACGTTAACATGGAGTGGAACTGTTTTACTTTTGATTGTTATTTTCTTGTTTTTTTGTTTTCTGTGCACAGGAGAAACTCTTCATTTCTCATTTAGCTAGCTCTAATCTTCTTCTGCAATGCTCTGTATGATAACTGAATATTAACATGCTTATACACATAAAAAACTTTCTACATTTTGAAAAGATTTGTGGTAAATATAAAAAAGAATCACTAGAAAAGTAAATTTTCTCCACTTTATGAATAATTTTAAAAATAATTATTCACGCGTTAGGTTCATAATTTTTTTTATAAACGTAATTAATTAAATTTGTAAGTTTTTTCGTTCGTTAATATGATATTTTAATTTTATTATTCTTTTCTCTCTACCTAATATCTGTTTTTACAATCATTTTATTTCAGTCACTATTACATTGCATATAAATTCGGTAGATATAATGAATTGCAGTTGATTTCAATAGTGTATAATATTAGCTATCAAACCGATTTTGTTTTAGCAAATGAGTACGTAGGAATTGAGATAGTTTTTAGAAAATTTTCAATATATTCAAAGACATAAGGATTATTAATCTAAAAGTAGGTGTATATGAATATAACAAAAATTAAAAATATAAGCTTTTTATTCTAGAAAAATATGTATCTTATATAGTGATAATATGATTGTATGCTAACTTAAAACTATTTTTAATTACATTATCTTAAATTATTGGAATTATAGATTATTAAAAGTAGCTAAGAATGTTTCTTTTGGAAATGTAGGATAAAAGTGTTTAACTTCCTTCCTATATACTCCCTCCGTTTCATATTAGTTGTCGTTCTGAAGAAAAATTTTCGTTTCAAAATATGTGTCGTTTTAGTTTTTCAATGCAGAAATTAAATGAATTTGAATTTTTTAACCAATAGAATAATTCCAGAGTTTTTTCTACTGGTTGATTTATAATATTTAATGGTGTTTTTATTGAAAATAGAGATTTCTTAATCCGTGTGCAAAACTCTAAAACGACGAGGATGAATATAACATATATCTTAAAGTAGGTGTATCTTAAAACAAAAATCAACTTCCTTCCTATATACTTATTCAAAGACATATATAAGGATTATTAATCTAAAAGTAGGTGTATCTTAAAATAGATGAATATAACAAAAATTAAAAATATAAGCTTTTTATTCTAGAAAAATATGTATCTTATATAGTGATAATATGATTGTATGCTAAGTTAAACTATTTTTAATTAGATTATGTTAAATTATTGGAATTATAGATTATTAAAAGTAGCTAAGAATGTTTCTTTTGGAAATGTAGGATTAAAAGTGTTTTAACTTCCTTCTGTTAAAATCCCTATTAGGTGACTAGTTGGTAATCTCTCTTCTTTATATCTCTCTCTCTAAGATCATTACAAACATCTCTGCTCACTCTCTCAAGGCTAGTAATTTGGAGATAAGATTTATATGGAATCATTCACTTAGCTTTTTACAATTAGTGTTTCCACGTTTTTGTGTGTTTGTGTTAAAAGATTTGGACCTTTTTTTGTTGCTTTTCTTGTCATAGAAGAATGTTGAAGCCAAAAAAAACTGTATTGTTTTATGTTTTCATTTTGCTTAAATTTTGCTTATGTTTTGTTTATATTTTGGATGTTTTATGCTTTAGAAAGTTTGAAAGTAATTATTTACAAAATTTAATAAATTTTATATCCAAAAATCCGGATGAAAGTAGCCTTGGACCCAACTCTTCCACTTTGATCATCAGCTTCTAATTTTGAACTAAAAAATAGTTAAGAGACAACGGGATAGTTTAGCCAAAATTGCTTTAATAATAAAAAATAATAATCAACAACAATAAATTATATTTATATAGGAACAAAGAGTTATGATTTAAAAGACATAACTATTCAAATGCACTCTTTTGTTTTTTTATAATTGCATGATAAAATAAAATAAAATTTATAGCAAAAAAATAAATGAAAAGACACCATGAAAAGATACAACTATTTAAGTGTACTTCTTTACTTTTAAATTGCATAATTAAAAAAATAAAAACAAAGAAATTTCATTGGCACCTTTCCGTTCAAAAATATATTTTTTTAAATAAATGGAACCACATTCAAATAATTCCTTTAGTTTTTTATAATTGCATGATAAAATAAAATAAAACAAAATATATATAGAAAATATTACTTTTATAATTGCATGATAACATAAAATAAAATATATAGAAACAATTAATTGAAAAGACATTTTATACTATTCAAATGCACCTCTTTATTTTAAATTATATAATTTATAAAATAATTTATTATAAAACAGTTTTTTTAATATGAGCTAAAAGACACACCTCTTCAAACTCATATTTGAGGCTGACATGTTATATAGCCCACTACATGATTTTGTTAATTTGATCATATATTACCACTCTACAATCTAAATTTTGACTGTTTCTTTTCTGATATGTTAAACACATAATATAGTTTTGGCAATTTAACTGTTTATATAATCATAACTTAATTATATGATCACGGATCTTTTATTAATATCAATGTTAATTTCTGATTTTTTTTTTTTTTTTTTTTTAAATATATACAATGGAGATAAATTTTACTGAAAAAAACACACTTCGCACACTTGAAAAAAAAAAAGCTACGTTTTCCAAACGAAATAATAAATTAAAGATAAAATGGATATATCTTTCTTTGTTCCCAAGTAAACGACTTAACCATGTGATTATCCAAAGCCTTGATTCATCGATTACTTGTCTAGAGTACCGATCCAAGCCGGTGGCTGCATCCCAGTCTGATGATAAACCGTATCAAGAACCGGTGGTAACATCTTGTATAATCCAGCTATATCCTTCATACCACTTCCACTACCACCACTAATCCCTTGTTCTCCACCATGGTTCCAAACGCTTATCTTAGGCTGCAAGTCTCTAACCGCAATCGCATTAGTCTTAGCGATTTCGAGATAAGCTCCATTGTTAATCATCAAGAAGTCTCTAACTGCAGAATAGTCATTTTGAAGTGCGTCTAAGAGGGTTTTAAGATATGTTCCTTGTGCACTTGCTAATGCAACTAGTCCTTCTGCTTCTCTCTGCTTTGAGTAGAATGTTGCATCTGCTGCAGCTTTCTGCGCTTCTGCTTCCTTTTGCTTTTCGTATAAAACCGCCTCTGCTTGCTTCTGCTTATTGTATAATTCCCAATTCGCTTCTTGAACCCTAGTTTCATACTCAACACTGGCTTTGCTAAGGAACTCAGCTTTGAGTTTCTCAGTTCGTGTCAATGCATTCATCTTCTCCACCTGAGTTTGTAGCTCAGCTTCTCTTAAAGCTACTGCTTTAGATGCTTCAACTTCAGCAACTTGAGCATCTTTGGTCCAAGCAGCTTTCTTCATCGCTAACTCAGCATTAGCCTGAGCAACATCTGCTTCCTTTTGATTCTCAAACACTTTAACCTCAGTTTTGACTTTGATCTCCTCTTTTGTTCCTTGTCCTTGCCTTTGCATCATTACGATCTTTGACTCTGCGTCGATTTTAGCTGCGTTCTGAACTGTAAGCCCGGTTCTTTCTTTTGCACCGATCTCTCCTTTCATCTTAGCCTCAGAAACATCGATCTTGGCTTGATTAGCTGCTTCCATTTGTGTTTTTTGTCCCAAGTAAGAGAAGTATTCATGTCCAGGTACATCAACAAGCTGCTTCACATTGGCATTGTAGATTATCAAACCAAATTGGTCTAGTTCTAATTGAACCTTATCAAACACTTCCTTCTTAAACTCCTTTGTCCCTTCAAAGTTCAATAACCAAATCATTCACAAAGTGTTCAGTGAACAGAGACTCAACCAAATATTACCAATTGAAACTGTTTCTAGAATTCAAAACCTATCAATCTGACATTGAATCAAAGACTTTGTAGTCAAATCCTTCAGAGATTTAGTCAAATGACTAACTGAACCTGTTTCTAAGCATACACGAATTCGAATTTACGCCTACAACGAACTCAAATCTAACTAAACCCTAACTTGAGCAGATATTTTACCTTTGAAGATCTCTTCCATAGTCATGGAAGCAGCAAGGACACGAGTTTCTCCTTCGATAACACCTTCAACAAGCTCATTAACGTGATTAGATTGTTTGTCGTGAGGCGAAATCAACCTAGCGTAGAGAATAAGCGCTTCAGAGTCTCCCACGCGAGGTCCGATCGTGAAAACGGCGGGTAAAACGAAAGGAAGCTTCTCTGCACTCATTGCCTGGACTTTGAAAGTGTAATTGACCGGAGAAACATCGAACACAGTGCACGATTGCCATGGAAACACCCATGATTTCTTCGCGAGCTTGATATCATCAATTCCAGCACCAGTAATCGCCAAATACTCCGACGCTCTTGCAACCTTGTACATTTCTACGATTTTGAAACGAACGATTCACGAGGAAACAGTAGCTTCTTCTTCTTCTTCTTTTTGATTTCGTGAGGAAGGCTTATTTATACCATCGTCGAGATGTTTTAGGAGACTTTCTCTCTAAGGAAAATTTCAATGAAGTTTCTTAAAACGAGTAAATTATAAATATCAATACATTTAATTTCTAAGAATATTTCACAAATTGTTTCTAGGTTTGAATTATACCATTGAACAAGACCATCTATATTAAAATTAATATTTTTATTGATTGTTTAATCGGTCCATTGTGTAAATATTGTTGTAAATTGGCAAATTGTTTACTTATATTTTTGTTTAATCACAAGAGGAACGACCAATGCCATGCGACCATTCAACCTCACCTTCTTTTAATATTATTAAACTATTCCTTTTTGTTATTTAGTCAAAATTTTCAAAAATCATAACGAAGAATTTTCAAAGATATTGCTTTTAAGTTTTAAATCCAAAAATATCATACTCTTAATTGTAAAATTATCACAAAAATATTTTCTTTCTAAAAATATTACAAATAAAAAAAAAACTTTAAAATTTTAAATTTAAATTTGAAATTCCATCTTAGCTCCTCCAAAATTAAATTTAAACTATAATTAGTGAATTTAAATCCAAAGATTTTTGAAAATTCAATTTTAGTGTTTGTAATATTGTAAAAGAAAAACATTTTATACTCTTATCTTAGGGGTGTTATTGGTTATGGTATTTTAATGGATTTATAAATCCATGAGAATTTGGAAATTTATGGATTTTAAAATGATTGAATTTTGAAATACCATGTTTTATGTTTGGATTTGGTCCTTTGTATTTTTAACAATGAAATTCTTCCAAATCCATTAAAATACAAAGTGGAATTTGAAATCCAATATCAAATCATTAAACGAATAACACTGGATTTCGACTAGAATTTACAAATCATTAAACGAAAAACACTTGATTTCATTTAGGATTTACAAATCATTAAACGAATAAGACATGATTTCGCACATATTTTAAAATCCATTAAAACTCCATAACGAATAACACCCCTTTAAGCAATTATAAATATGTGAAATTATCATACAAATTAGTTTTGATAGTATTTCATAAAGTTCATCGATAACAAATATGCTATATGAAGTCCGGGCAATGAGTTTCCTTAGAATCGAGACAAAATAAAATTATGTCTATATTCTTCTTTTTTTCACCATCTATATTCTTAATTAGTATATACGTTACAAATATAATTGTTTCTACTCAACAGAAATACTAGGACTGGGAATCGGGTCGGTTCGGTTCGGAACGGTTCGGAAATTTCGGTTTTCGGTTATTTCGGTTTTTGAGTATGCGTTCCGAATTGAACCGAAAAAAATTTTGGTTCGGTTCGGTTCGGAAATCGGTTCGTTTCGGTTCGTTTTTGTTTTCAAAATTCGGTTAATTTTTGCTTATTTTTTCGGTTTTTTCGGGTTTTTTCTGTTATTTTTACATATTTTGATTCGTTTTTCTCGTTTTTTTGTTTTTTCGGTTATCGGTTCGGTTTTGTTCGGTTACCCGAATTGTTTTTTTTTTTGTGCCGATCGATTTACAAAAAAAATTTCGGTTCGGTTCGGTTCGGAAATTTTCGGTTCGGTTTTTATTCCCAGCCCTAAGAAATACTAATAAATTCACTAGAACTTACATGTTTTTAGAATTTAAATGTTTTAAATCTACTCGATCAATTGTATCTATATTAGCTTGAAAAGTTGAAATGTGAGTTATGTTTACCAATTGTGTGAAGTACTGCAATATAGGATTCAAGAATGCTCTTAAAACTTGAAGATAATATAAAAGTAGAGAGTTTTTGGTTTAGAGATTGTTTTTCATTTCTGCTCAATCGAAAGTTTTACGAATCTTTTGGTTTTATACAAAAAGTGATAATAGGATTTATTGTCGCTTGTCTTCATCTAGTAAGCCGAAGCAGCCAAATTTGTTGTGTGTTGGCATTGTGAAATTCGTACTACAGCTCACGCGGGAGTTCTGATTTCTTCCACTGTATTTCTCTTCTTGTGTCGAAGAAGATGACATTGTTCCTCTTTGGTTTGGTTTTTCATTTTGTTGTTTGGGCTTCTGATTTGTTTTGTGCAGATGGAGTGTCGTTTTGGAGTGACTTGAAATCAGAAGGAGGCTTTCGATTATCAAAACTCATTTTAGTACATTAATACGTATTAGTACTTTCATTTGAAAATCTCACTTCAAATAAACTTGTTGCAATCACTATCTTATTCACAAGATACTATGATACTAATTGTCTGATGGTTCATATTCAAAACTCATGCAGATAAAACAAAACAAACAATCACATTAAAAAGAAACAGTAAACAAAAGCCTGAATCTCCCCTTTTTTTGTTTGGTTTGTGTACTAATTGTAATGCCATCACATAAACCAAACTACATTACTATGTAATTGCACAAAAAAAACTTAATTTTCTATTAATGTCCCATTCTCTGTATAACCAAACTCTTTCTTTTTAAAACCTCTAAAACCTGCTTCAAATCCCATCCAATCCCAATCCAATCCAACTTCATTTAATTTTATACTCTTTTTACTACGTGAAACGTTCTCTTCCACTATTGTCACCTGCATTGCTATCATCCAAACACAGTTTCAGTCTTAAGTTATGTTTTTACGATCAAACAAAGATGAATGTGTTGTTTGAGTTTAAGTATAGTATACCTTTTGCGTTTGTTCTTTAAGACAGTGGAAGAAGATGGATTACTATGCCAATTCCTCTTTCTTTGATTGATGAACCAATTGTTTATCTGCTTTAGCTGCAATCCTGTCTCCTGTACAAGCCTTGCCTTATCTTCCTCCTGCGATTCGATATCCGATTTATACTCTATTGTTATATCAATGAATGTGCAAGAGAGAGATAGAAGAGAACTTACAGTAGGATAAGGCCATTTAGAATGAGATTGCCACCATGCTTTGAGAACAGAGGTTGTGTCTCCTGGTAACTTTCCAGCTCTTCTCTTCCTTAATATTTCCTCTCTTATGTCTACTATTTTCTCCTTGTAACCCTTTTCACCAAAACAATTCATTTGTTTAGCTCTTTCATATAAAACCCAAATCCGGAAAATTTCTTGTGTTGCAAATACTTCAATCCATAGTTGATTAAGTTTTGTTGCTTGCATAGCCGAGCATGAGCTCAATCAAAGCAAACACTATTTTATAGTTTTTTTCTTTCTAATTTTAATGGTCTGCTAATTTAAAAATTATACAAAATGGGTCTATTTTTTCGTTTTAGAATCTCAGGACCGACTCTCTGCTTGTTTATTACCTGTTTGAGTTCATGTTTGAGTTCTTGTCTAACTCGTTCCATCAAAGATCTCTCACTCTCAGTAGGAACCAAAGGACCAAAACCCAACACATCTAATCCTCCATCAAACATATTAGCATCACTTTCAACTTGTTCATCTTCATCATCTGACATTGTTGCTCCCATACCTTCACCAGGAGACACTCCTATCTCACCAAAAAACAAAAACGCCTTTGTCATGATTCTAAAAACCAAAATGAGATTAGTGAACATTCATACCTGTTAAGCTTTGAAGTGACTGCTCAATCTCCCAACAAGCCATAACTGCTTCCATTGCATGAACACGAACATGTTGTTGTAATTGCTCTTTAAAAGAGCATAGAAGTAACACATAATGCGTCTGTGATTGATTGATTATACACAAAAACATTAACAGATCATAAAATACACAATTTTGTAAAAACAAAACAAGATTTTTCATATTTTGTGTATAATTCTCTAAGTTATCAAAATTTTAAAACTTTTAATTAGAAAATTAGTTGTTACCATGAATTGGTCAAGTTCTTTATCGTCACCGACGAGTCCTTGACCGGCGCCTAAAGCAGAGTATTTAGCAACGACGTGTTGCGACTGAGCAAGTTGAGCATCAATTCTAGGTAATTGATCAACCGGCGTTGCGATTCTCAAACAAGCAACATGTGCCGACAAAAGCTGCTCATAGAGAGGATGAGAGAGGATCTCCGCTTTATGTCTTGCATTCTGCCAACTCACAACTCCTTCCGCCGTATTTCCTCCACCGTGGTTTTTATTTTCTCCACTTTTCATCTCTCCTCCGATCATCGGCTCTGCTTCACCAGTGACATCATCGATGACGTCTCCAACAACAGAAGCGTTGTTGTTACTACCAGTTCTTTGAAGGAAAGAGGAAGAACGAGAAAGCCACTGATTAGCTGCGACAGCGGCGGCGGAGGAAGGAGAATCAGAGCTACTAGCGGCGGTTGTATTGGCGGTTGATGTATGAAGGTTGAGGAAATTGTTATCGGAGCGAAGAAGTGCTGTGTTAAGCCAATTAGGAGGTAAAGCTTCGTGGAAATGTTGTTGATGTTGTTGAGGAGGAGGAGGTGGAGGAGGAGGAGGAGGAGGTTGGTGGTTTTGGTCGGTGAAATGATTGAAGGAGAGGTCTTGAGATAGATGATTGTGATGAAACGCCATCGTTTTTATGAGAGGGAAAGATAAAGGAAAATGGGAAAAGGTGAATCTTTGCTTCTATAACGATTGTTTCATGTTTATAATTATCAATCAATCTACATTTATTTAATATAAAAAAAAAAGAGACAGAACAAAATAGTTGTGTATATATTTGAGTATATATATATATGTGGTTGTGTGCAGAGACTGCACAGAGCTGAGAGATGGAGACGGACGAGAGAAACACCATTTATTCCGATTTTGTTTTTTTTTTCAAATAATAATTTTTTTTAGTTTTAGTTTCAAAAATATTACTCATATACTTTCAATTGCTTTCTATAAAATATAAAAAACACAAATTAATATAGTTTAAAAAATTTTAACTTAAATTTTAAACCTTCAAAATTAAAATTTAACTCATTTAAATCTAAACCACAAATCTAATTATTTAATTACTACCTATAAATTTAAATAATAATCTTTAAAATTAAATTCTTATGTTTTTAGATACATAAATAATATTTTTAGTTATTCTAAAAGTATGTGATATGTTTCTGATATTTTATGGAGTTAGAAATATATTCTATTAATCGAAGTTTCTAGTTTTGATAGTAATGAAATTTCGACTGAAGTGTCTACCATCACGAGTTCGAGGTTCGGTCACTGCGTAATTTACATATGGGATGCATCATACCAAGAACTGACACGTAGAGAGTCATTAGACCGCCCACATGACTAATCTGAGCATTTTTGATAGTCTAACACGTGCTGCCTAATTATAAGTCTGTTACACGTGGACTCTTAGACTTGTTGGTTGTCCGGTGAAAAACTGATTTATAAAAAAAATATATATACTCTTTTTATATATATTTTGTTTTGTACGAACAATATTTATTTCATAATATACCTTTCTCTCATAAACCATAGAAAATATATTATTTGCGCTGATTGATCCGGATCCCAAGGAAATGGGTATTATAGGATTACGGAAACTACTTACCCAACAAAATCATCTACTAATTGCAAATATTAAACAATTAAAATTTGACACGAGAGATATAGTTTTTTTTTTATTATTGCAAACCATAATAGTTTTCTCCTTTTCTAATTACAGTGGTCCACATAGAGACTAACAAGACAAAAAGAAAATTAATAAAAACCAATGACTAATTAAAAAGAAAATAAGATTAGGTGACGACAAAAAATAATAAAAGAAAAGTAAGTCGTCATGAACTAATCTGAGTCGTACATTGTAAGTGACGACTTAGATTCATTAAGATCGGACGGTGAAGCAAGGTCGTTGGTCCCCTTTGGACTGTGTTTTATCTTATAATGTTTGTAATAATAAATGTATTTTCTTTTTTAAAAAGAAGTTGCTACGTGTTGTGTTTCTAAACGCAAACGCAACATATCTAAACCAAAATGCGCGTGATCACACGCTCTAATTTTTGGTTCACGCCTTTTGTTATTAATGTATAAAGTGACGGGATACGTAGCAAAACCACGTAAAGGTTTGAGCGTGCTTTCCACGTCATTCTAAGGAGCGTGACGAAGTCACAACCTCGATTCAATGTCATAAACATTTATATAAACACAAATTATTTTTTAATATAAGATGATTCAGAATTTTCATAAGAATTAATCTGTCATTTTAATTGAAACTTAAAAAAAAAAAAATTTATTATTGTAAACTAGTAACAATTCAACAAATTGATTATTTTCAATCAACATTTGATCATTTAATAAAAAATTTACATTAAAAATCTAAACATTATTTTAAAACAAGAAAAAAATCTAGAAAATCACCTCATAAAAGACCGAAGAAGTAATTTTTTATTTGCAAAATCCTACAAATGACTCACATATAAAATTCAAAGTGATATTTTACAAAATTTATTATTTTTCGTCAAAATTCGATACCACATTAATCTTATTTTGTGAAAACTAATTATAGATCGATTTGTCGACTCAATTGTAATAAAATAACCGTAATTTGATTTTATATATATACAATTTTACATATTATCGAAATTAGTTATGGTCTTATGGATCATATTGTATCAAAATTAGTTATGATAAAGACTCTAATGATAAATTTGACAAAATAATCTTTTGCTATTTGTAAGACAACTATAATTTAGTATTTTCAACTAATAATTTAGTAAAATGTAGGGTATATGAGCCAAGATCCCCTAATATGATATAAAAAGGACTATTCATTAAAATTATAAAAATATGTCCTCCAATATGATATAAATATATTTAATAGCTGGAGAAAAATAAAACAAAGAATTAATTTACTAAAATATAAGTTTGTTTATTCACATAAAAAAATGCCGAACGTCTTATTTTATTTAAGTTTTAGAAACATGTAACTAACCATGAATGAGTACACTAAAATTACATAAATTTTTTAAAATATATTTTTAAACTACTAAAATATTAAGAGACATCACATGGTAAAATGAAGTTTCTAATTGGGAACTCTCAAAATGAGGTTTAAAAATGATAAGCTAATATTATGTAGTGTATAAAAAATTTTATATATAAGAAAAAGAAAACATCTTTTAACACAAAAACAAATGTATGTCAGCTTACTTTTATTTTAGGTGCATTGATAGTTTGACCATATAACTGCAATTTAGGGTTGTTTAGGCTTTAGGTCAATGAAACTATATTTATAGCCAAATTCTTATAACAAACAATAACGCAAATACTTACTATTGAATTCAAATATAAAATAAATAGTTGTATTTTACATCAAATGGATTAATTATAGATATTTTTTTATAGACTAAACTATTAAAATGGACTATCACTTGACAAAACCAATTAAAAGAAAAAACCATAAGAACAAAATGCTAAATCTCATTTACCAAAAAAAAAAAAAATGCTAAGGGGGTGTTATTGGTTATGGTGTTTTAATGGATTTGTAAATCTATAAGAATTTGGAAATGTATGGATTTTGAAATAATTGGATTTAGAAATACCATGATTTTTTATTTTTTTTTTAACACAGAAATACCATGATTTAAGTTTGGATTTGGTCTTTTGTATTTTTAATTTTAAAAAAATTCCAAATCCACCAAAATAAAAAGTGAATTTTAAAATCCAAATACAAATCACTAAATGAATAACACTGGATTTAATTAGAATTTACAAATCATTAAACGAATAACACTTAATTTCATTTAAGATTTACAAATCATTAAAAGAATAACACGTGATTTCGCATGGATTTCAAAATCCATTAAAACACCACAACCAATAACACTCCCTAAATCTCTCTATTAGGGCTGGGCATTCGGTTAGTTCGGTTTATTCGGTTCGATTTGTTCCTTTCGAAAATTTTAATTTCGGTTAAAATTTTTGATTTTTTCTGACTTTTTTCGGATTTTTCAGTTTATTTTAGTAAGTTCGGTTCGGTTTTGTTCGGTTAATTTAGAATTTAAAAAATTGACCCCAAATCGAATCGAACCGAAAAAAGAACTAAAATAAATTTAAGCCGAATTGAACCGAACCAAATAAACCAAACCGAACTAACCAAACTTAAATTCGGTTCGATTTATTGGGGTACTCTCTATAGTAATGGGACTATGGGAGGGAGGAGAAAACCGGTTGGCAAAAGAGCAATAAACCGGAAAGAACCGGTGGTTAAGAGATGAGATATGAGGAGAAAGGAGGGGACCATAATCGTGGGATAAGAAACAAAGGACACGTGTCGAAACGATGTTGTCAGGACCACAAAGCAATAGCATGCGTTTAAGATAAGAGAATCCTAACCGTACATTTGGATTGATGCAACCCCCTAATAAAGAGAAAAAGATAAATATAAGTTATTTCGAAGAAAAAATTATAAATACGACAAAAATAAAATAAAGAAAATTAATTTAAAAATAAATAAATAAAAAAACGTGGGGACCAGTCCTAGATTTTTTTTCAGACTTAGGCTGACAGCCGCCGGCTTAATTGAAAGTGGAGGAGGGTTCTAACCACAACAATGATTTTAAAATAAAATAATAATTATATGAACCTAATTATCCTAGACCAAATCAAATTATCCAAAAACCAAATTATACCAAATTGAAATGGTATATATTTTATCTTTTAGTTGACTTATTTTCTAAAATTTAACTAAATTAAATTTCCAAATTCTACAAAAAATCAGTTTATAATATCTGATGTCATATTTCAACTAAAAATAGTAGTACCCGATAAATGAATAATACAAATTAAACTAAAGTAAATTAATATAAATTTTTAGTTCAGAAAGAACATTTATTCTACAATTAGAATATATTGAACTAAAATAGAATATAATCACTCACTGTCTATATTCAAAACTTATTTAAAAATAAAGTATCTATACGAAGAATAAAGTAAAATGATTTTGGTCATGTATTTAAAAATATATATATTTTTTTTATTTTCTCAACAACGTAATTATGTTTTAGTGTATTATAGAAATTGGTTATTGATTTGTTATGTAGTTCGGTTTTCGTTTAGGTGTGTGCTTTGGTCTTTGCTCTTATTTTTTTTAAGGTTTATCCTTTGAGATCTTTAGCTTTGTCGGTTTAATTTTGGTGTTGGTTTAAATGTATGTTCTGGTTTTGGTTTTTTTTCGGTTAGTGGTTGGTGTGTTTAGGTTCGGTTTCCAAGGAAGGTTCTCTTCGGATTCGTTTCGGCTGATTTTGTTGGTGGTTGGTTCCTCGTCGGGTGTATCCGCGGTTGCCGATGGTTTGCGGTTTGTGGTAGAATGACGGGATGGATGGACTAGGCAACAAATCGATAGCTTTCGGTCAGCTCTGCCCTGTCCAGGCGTTCTCTCATCCGCTCTCGGGTGTCTCCATCTGGCGTGGGTCTATCTTTTTCATGGTTCAAGCCCTCTTGTTTAGGTTCGGTCAATCAATGGATAGGCTACCGAAGTACATGTTGGCCTCTTGCCTTGGTTTGATGTGTTTTCCACGCGTTTCTTCTTGCTTGGAGGCTGAAATTATTTCCAGACTAGTTCACCGTCTAACAAATCATCTTCTCTCCATAACCTCCTCTTAATACGATGAATCTGGATCTCCTTCAGGTTGCTTGTTCTCTCCTTGTTGCGCCTTTGTAGATTCTTAGTCAACATTTTATCTGATTTATTTGTCGTTCTTTGGTTAATATGCGGTTATCGTATATCATTCGTTTTGTTATATGGGTGTATAACTTTGTTTTAGAAGGGAAAAAAAAAGATTAGTTATTGATTCAAATGCTATAAAAAATAAATGTGTATATATATTAGAGAACCATATAACGCGTGGGGTCAAGTTGTTGGTGAGTAGTGAGATGGGTGTGTTTAAAATAGCCAACTGTTTACCTATTTCCATATGGTCCCCTGCCTACTTCTCATCAAATTTCTCATTTGTAAATTTATTTTATTTCTTTAAGGTAAAAAGATCAATTTCTGGTCTGACAAAATAAAAACATTTGCATGAAAGATCTCGAATTTAATGATATGTCAAAAGAAAAGAAAAAAAAAGAATTCAGATCGCTGACACAAAGGAACTCCATAACATATATATTTACCTTTTCAAAATCATAACTAAACCAAAATTTCCATTCTTGAAATTTCGTCTTATTTCGATTATATTATTATTTTTATTTTTTTATGGATGATGATATTATTATGTACACATAAGAAACAATACTGTTGAATCTAGAGTCGTCGGTCCCTTAGATTTGGGTTCGTATTTGATAAGTGAAATTACAAATTCAGAAGAGTGAAGCGCGTCGACAATTCCGATGCACTTAAAATAAGTTACAATAGAGTTCAGATCGTCGATTTATCTCTCTAACTTCTTTCTAAAGCTCTCTCTATGAATGTCAACCCTTTCTTCATTCGAGTGCGTCTTTATTTATACTCATTTTGTCATCATGTGACTGCGCAGGAGAGTTGGCTAGCGTCTTGTTCATCTGGCGAATCGGCCCATAGGTCACTGTTCGCCGAGCTACATGGAGGTTAGGTGCACTGTTCTGTCGGCGGTCCCACCTGCTTTGTCGATCCTGTCGAATGAGTATGCGGGGTCGGGCTTCGGAGATGGGCTTGATCTTATTAGGTCTGGGGCGAAGGCCTATATCCTACAAATACTTAAACTTTTCAAAATCACAAAGAAAATATATCTATTAATAGATTCATGTATGCCTATGATATCACATTCAAAATTACTAGTATAAATGAACGATAAACACATTTGCCTTTGGATCATAAGAATCTACCTAGAGAGGCTTATAAATTGTTCACTACATCTTTTAATGAAAGTATGTCATTTTCACAACTTTTTGATCAACTCTTTACTTTTGTTTACAACTTAACACGTCCACACAATTTTTTCACAAGGCCTAACAAAAATATAAATAAAATTTGGGAGATATGTTTCTAGATAATATTTTTTTTCACGCTTTAAAAACAAAAGTGAATAAAAAAAATCTATGCTTTTTCTAACATACTATTTTACTTTCTTTCTTTTTTGGATTGAGACTTGAAACTATGTTATAAACTTATACATGGTACTAAATAGTTAAAACAATTTCATGTTCTATTATACTAAGATATTTAGTGATATCTTGGTAATCAATATTATACGATTTTAAAAGTAGGTGGTCCAGTACAATTATATATATAAATAGCATGACCGTATTAGGTTTGTGGATGATATTAGATTTGAAAATGTAGTCATGATCCTTGGATTGATTTGTGGTACGTACAATCTCATCATTCAAGTCATGCACCAATTCCATCATCACCATTCAATTGCAAAAACTAAACTTAGAAAAATAAGTTAATAAGATTGGAGTTTTTCAACTAAATACAAGATCCATATCGTTTTTTTGCAGTTCGATCGACAAAATCCAATCCATAATCATTTTTTTTAAACTATAAGAAAATTATGTAGAATAGAATTTCGATAAAAGAAATGTTTAAATAATTTTTTAACTACTTGATCAAAACTATATTTACGTCGTCTTTTTGATTTAGATATATACATCATATGTATGTATATATGAACATGATCGGTCTTGAGATTTTAAAAACCGCAATCTTCAATTAAAAAATGAGCCAGTTTTTAAACTAAAAATTTGAAATTGGTTCGACCCTTAAACTAAAATTTTGAAAATAAAAAATGGACGGCAAACTTGTGTTTACTCTGTTTGGCATCAAAACCGGCTTTGTATATGAATGGCGCCTAAGCTTTACAAGTCTAATCATTTGTTAAGAAATTATAATCAAAATTCCTTAAATGTAATAAATAAAATGAAAGGTATAGAAATTACGATTTATTTGCCGACAGTGGAGAAAACTATACGATTTTGTCAAAGGTCTTAGACAAAATTGTGGGGTAGATGGAGACGAAGTGTAACTAATTGACAAAAAAAATTTCATAAAAACGTTGTAGATAATATATATTTAAAGATTTTCACTCACGACAACATGCAGCTATAAACATTAGTACACATTTTTCATAAAAACATATACTACTTGTAATATGTATGAAAACAAATTAGAACTTAAGTTTTCGTTATTACAAAAAATATATGTTGCCGACAAGATACCCATCAGTCAAGCTCGTGCTTAAATCAACAGGGACTTTAATCGAATTTAAAATAAAATAAATTTAATTTTAATAATATTTAAACCATAATTTTGGTAAAAATATAAAAATTAAAATATGATAACTTACAAAGTTTAAGCTAACTTTTTATTTTTTACTACTTTTCAAATCAAACTCTCATTTATAACAAATATTTATGTATAAATATTCATGAAATTTTAAATTTTCTTACAAAATATTAATAAGTTGAACTATACAAAATCTAATAAATATATGAATGGATGAATTTAATTACTATTATCATATACATCACTAAACTTTATATAGCCAAAAATATAGATAACTAGTATAACTATGAAATGGGAACCCAAAATTTTTGATTACCACTCCATCGATTTTTGTTGAACAGATAATCCATGAATCGTTTGATTTCTCATTATTAAATTGTTTTTTTAATTCATATATTTCTCTAAGGTCTAATAACAGAATTTTATTTCGTTTTGAAAAGTTTTTTATTTTTAAAAAATACGTTTTTGATAATCCAATTTTGAATTTCTTTTGCGAATTTTTAGAAAAATTGTTGCTCTTTGAGGCTAATGTCTCAAATTTTATTCAGTATACACACTGAAATATTTGGAAAACAGTTTATTTGCACAATATTGGGCTAAAATATTAAATTATTCAAGTAAGTTATATCATTTTTTGGTTTTTGTTGATATATCACAACAAATCAACAAAATAACATATATTAATTGCATATTCTTCAAAAAAGAAACCCCCCAATTAGACTGTTATCAATAATAAAAAAATGGACCACAAAAAAATAGAGAAAAACAAAGAGACGTAAGTATATTTTTATTTTGCATTAATAATAAATTCTATGATGGACCACTTTTCCACTCTCCTCTTATTTCATTCTCAATGCTTCTGACTTTGGCCATACCATACCATACTCACATACCTTGCTTACTTACTTTTAGTTATGAATTCGACATATTCAAGTATCTTACTCCATTTTCACCATCCAAAATTAATAAGATGATAAGCATTAACATCTTTTGCAGAAAGTTTCCAACTGATTCCTTCTATTGCCATTGAGGATTTGAAGGCATAATGTACGCATAATTATAATATCCATAATTACAGAGTCGTTATGGGTTTTAAATTTAGTCTTTGGTCATAAGACTTTCATTATTGGGCCTTTACTGGAGGCCTAAAACGAGTTATGTAAGTGTTGTGGGTTCTTGGCATTGAATTATAGAAAATGATATAAATTTTGAGATTTGGATGATATAAACCAAAGTAGTTATCTAATAAGCATATTTCGAAAAATTGTTTTAGATAAGTGGTTAAAGGTTCACTTGGACCAAAAAAGAAGTGGTTAAAAGTTTATTTGTGCATTTTTTTTCTTCTTCCGTTTGAATTTGATTTTATGTGATTGTGAACCCTACAATATAAAAATTAATTATGGATTGGACTTTGTAGATAATAAGTAACAAAAAACATAATTCTGTTTTAGTTTTAAAATTTGTCAAGCTTAAAAGAAAAAGAAAAATAATACTCTAAATTAGATAGATGCTTTAAAACAATATTAATAATTGTAGGTATGAGTTTAAATTAGATAAGTTTTTTTTTTGTTACGATAATTTCTGAATCATAATAGGCCAGCTCAATTACTCAAACTCTTCATAATTATGAGAAAATGGATTTATATAGCGAATGACCAAATTCGATTTCTGGTCCGGTAACAAGGTAATATAGATGACATAACCACTAGTTTACTAGATTAAAATAAACTTTAAAGGATGTGAAAAAATTCGATTAAATCATACTAGATTTTAAAACAGAAATTAAAATAAACTATTAAATAACACTAATTTATAAATCTATTAAATAAACTATTAAGATAAACTGTAAGGATATAATAGTGTAGCTAATCCAAGATTGTAAAATTACGGATCAAGTTTAGAATTTAGATAGTCCTAACTCCTAAGTTACGTTGTAGTAGTACTTTTCATAAAATAACAATGCGTTTTATTAGGCTATTTGGTCGGATCTAAGGCCCATAGGCTTTTCTTTTGTGGGTTTAATAGTTTTATTGAGCCTAGCCAATGTTGGACATGTTTTTGGGTTTGATGTCTTTCGATTTTCAAGTCCTAAATCAATCCGATGTTGTTGAATACGTTCAAGATGCTTTTAATGGAAACATTTTCTAAATAAAGGTACAAAATAATAAAACATGATTTTTTATCTTACGAAAAATGATATAAAAGATTTGGGAGATAAAATTTTTTAAACTTACAATATTGAAAAAATAATTTAAAAGAGTGGAGAAATTAATGATATATTAGGTTTTCAAGACTTTTTGATATCAATTTTATTGGGATAAATATAGATTGGACGTATCTTTATTTTATTGTGGTGCACTTTAATTTTTAACTATAGTAGATGTTTTTTCAAGAGCAGTTTGGACGTATCTTTTACTAGAGAAATCCGAAGTCAAGAGAGTACTGATTGACTTCTTTGCTTTTACTCAACATCAATTCAAGAAATCCGTTCAAACGGTTCGTAGTGACAATGGCACAGAATTCATGTGCTTATTGTCTTACTTTCGCACCAACGGTATCGTTCATCAGACATCATGCGTCTCTACGCCTCAACGGAATGGTCGGGTCGAACGCAAACATTGTCATCTTTTAAACATAGCACGTGCGTTACTCTTTCAAGCAAGTATGCATGTTCGATATTGGGGTGAGACTGTTTTGACCGCTGCTCATTTAATCAATCGTACTCCTTCATCGGTACTTAAAGGGAAAACGCCTTTTGAGGTCTTGTGTGGTATTCAACCAGACTTTCACTCTCTCAAGGTCTTTGGTGTTGAGTGTTATGTCCATCGTCAATCTCGGGATAAAGAAAATTTTGGTTCTCGAAGTCGTCGTTGTGTTTTTCTTGGTTATCCTTTTGGCAAAAAGGGTTGGAAAGTTCAAGATTTTGATACGTTAGAGTCCTTCGTCTCTAGGGACGTGGTTTTTAATGACTCTGTCTTCCCGTTTGCATGCATATCCCCACCGTCTCTGGCATGTTCTAATCCATCTCCATCTTCTAATCAAGACTTTGAGTGGATTCTACCGATTACTACAGAAAGGGGGAGCTCTACATCTTTACCTCAATCATCACCTACGACCACTACTCCTAGTGAGAAACTTTCGCCTCCTCAACCGACTACATCTTCAGCTCCTCCTCCAGCACAGACTTCTCCTCTTGGTAGAGGAAAACGTGATAAAACTCATCCAACCAAGCTTCGCGATTATTTGGTTTATAATTGCACGAGTTCTTCAAAACATACACCCATCTCGACACCTACTCTTGCTCTTTCAGCGTCTTCTATGGTTCCTAGTAAGTCTCCCTATCCTATCACTAACTATGTCTCGGATCATGTCTTTACACCTGTCCATCGTGCTTTTTTGACTACTTTAACTTCTTCGGTTGAGCCGAAACACTTCAAAGAGGCAGTCCAAGATGAAAGGTGGAAACAAGCCATAATATCTGAAATTCAGGCCTTGGAAAACAATAATACATGGAGCATAGTCTCGCTTCCGCCAGGTAAAGAAGCAATTGGAAGTCAATGGGTGTTCCGAATTAAGTACAACTCTGATGGATCGATAGAACGTTACAAAGCGCGTTTGGTTGTTC
>OVBE01001777.1:0-34355 GCA_900406425.1 Iberis pinnata | reverse complement strand
TATATATAAATACAAAGCTGTCATAAAATAAAGGATAACAAATATAAGTATTTTCTGATCATTAGCATATTATTTTTTTTCTAGTTAATATTCTATTAAAATCAAATAACATCAACATATGAAAAAAATCATTTTTATCTGAAAAACTCACCATAAACTATATTATTGTTTAATATGCATTCCGTTCCAAATTATAATATGTGCGCATATTAAGAAATTGTATTTTTTTATTTAAAATATTTTATATATTATACATTAAAAACATTTGACGAATCAATAAAAAACTGACATTTTATAATTGGATGTGGATTATTTAATAGTTTTAAAATCTGCATAAAAGTACAAAAACATCTTATATTTTGGAACAAATAATTCTCTTAAATATCCTATATTTTGGAACGGAGGGAATATTTTAGTTTATACAATTCTTTTTTGTTCTACTTAACATTACCCTAATTATTTTCATATATATCACTAGTTTTTTCTTTTAAAATATTTTATATGTAAAATGAGATCCATTAAAATGTTTCATACGGATATGTTCAAATCCGGTTCTGGATATACAAAACTCAACACACAAACTCTTGTAAATTTTATTGACCAAAACATATTCACTATGGCCTTTGTTTTCTTTGTCTCTGAACATTTCTCCTTTTTACAGAGAATCAAGTCAAAAGCATAATCTTACCAATATGGTTACTACTCTCCATAAGACTATGAGCTTCTGCTGCTTGTGCCAATGGTAAATACTTATGAATCACCGGTTTTACCTTCCCGGCTTCTATCGCCGGCCAAACATTCTTCACGACTTCGGCTACAACAACCGCTTTATTATCCGTGCTTCTTGGTCTTAACGCAGCTCCTATAGAGAAAAAAACATATCAAGATTGACAATTTCGACTCTGAGAATTGATTGATTGTGTTGTGTGTTAAGTACCTAAGACAGTGAGACGCTTTGGAAGTAGACTACTTAGTTTTATTTCAGCATCAGCTCCTCCCATTAAACCGATAATACATAACCTTCCATCGAAGTTTAAGCTATTGAGATTTCTCTGCAAATATGGCGCCCCGACGCAGTCTAAGATAACATCTACACCTTTCCCATCAGTTTCTGCCTTTACCTTTGCGACAAAGTCCTCGGTTTTGTAATTTATACAAATATCAGCACCGAGTTCTTTACACGCAGCTAGCTTTTCGTCATTACCTGTTAGATAAAAGAAAATTTCGAACATTGTCTGAGGTAACCGATAAATTAAAGGTTAGACCAAACCTGCTGTGACAAATACTTTCACTCCTAAATGTTTAGCAATCTGAATTGCAAATGTTCCAATCCCACTAGAACCTCCATGAACCTGACAGGTTCATTAGCGGATTAGCTCCTACCAAACTGTAGATACGGACATTAATACATAGAAGGAGGAGATGTGAAGTACCAAGAATGATTCGCCAGCAGAGAGACGGCCCATCATGAAGACAGTTGACCAAACAGTACAAGCTACTTCAGGGAAAGCTGCTGCGTCTTTAAGAGAGATACCTGCGGGTATTGGGAGGATTTGTCCCACGGGTACAGCTACTTTCTCTGCATAACCACCTCCAGAAAGAAGAGCACACACCTAAGACATAGAGAGAGAGTTAAAAGCTTAAAATCAAAAACAGTAACTGGCTAGAGCCTAAACTAAAGACCAATCCAAACACAAGGACTACAATAACAAGACCAAGGTCCATCAAGAAGCTCGACCGAGACCACCGTATCTACAAGCTCTCTCACTTTTAGTAAGGTATTAAACATCAAACTGGTCTGATCTGTGGACGAGCTCGATTCAATTACAAACTCAAGAATATCAAATCTTTCAAAGCCTAGACATCTAGTTTATTCTTAATGCAACCTTAACTCAACAATTCACACCAATCACAAGTCAAGCAAGTATTATAAACCCTAACCAAGAATCTTCCCCAAATTTCAAGACACTAAAAATCACACATGAAGAGATGAAATTTCTTCTACCTGATCTCCAATCTTCCAACGAGAAACACTGTTTCCAACAGATTCAATAGTTCCAGAACACTCAAGACCAAGGTAAGGACTTGAACCAGGTGGTGGAGAGTAAAGTCCAAGTCTTTGAAGAGTATCAGCTCGATTTAGAGCAGTAGCATGAACTCTGATAAGAACCTCATCGTCTTTCACTTGTGGGTCTTCTACATCTTGTAGTTTCAGAACCTCTGGCTTTCCTGGCTCAGAGATCACGATCGCCTTCATTCTCTACCTTCCGTATCAAAGCTTTCTTCTTTTTGTTTGGATTGAGCAAACATAAAGACAAGTGTTAATCAAAAGCTACAAACTTTAAATGGGAAAAAAGTTTCTTTCTTTTTGTTGTTAAAAGATATATTTATAAACATTTTTTTTTATAAATATATTTATAAACAATTGTTAAGCTATTTCTGTTGAATATTTAACATTTTTTATTTGTTTATGAAGGAAAAGAGTAAGATATAAAACGGAAATCGCATTTTTAATTTTTAAATTTTATACATTTTTTACTGTTAATTACACAATTTTATAAAATAAATTATAAAACGTTATTTTAGTATGTGTTCCGTAAAAGACATAACATTAATATCATGTCATCACCTCCGTACTCTTATTTTTAAATTCAATAACTTTTAAAACTAAATATTTATATTTTAAAAACCAACCATGCTTAATAAATCATGCTCTAAGATCATCTCAATTGGTTTAGGTTCTATCCAATAAAAATAATATCATTTATATTTTACTTATAATTTTAATAAAAAATTATATTTAAACCAATAAAAATGTAAGACATGTCAAAAACTTTTTAAGAATCATTTTTTAAATCTCTTCATTAAGAATCTTAATAACTCCTTAAGAATCATGGATAGAAGTGTTCTAATGCGATTCAATCATAGATTTTATCAAATATTTATATGTCAGTGAAGTTTTCTAATCAAAGAATCTCTTAATGAGAATATGAGTTATTTTCTTTTGTTACTAAATGCGATTGAAGAATTAAAGAAAATGACCGAAAACCATTTGTGAGTCATAAAATTTATATAGAAAATTAAGAATGAGCAACTATTTACTAACAAATATCAAGTACCACCATATATAGTTGACATTTTGCTTGTAAAAATTTTATCAAACATTCCTATGTCGGTCGAGTTTTCCCATAAGAGAATCTCTTAATGAGAATCTAAGTTATCTTCTTTTAATAGCTAATGCGATGGAGAAATTGAAGGAAATGACCGGAAGCCACCCGTGAATATAGTTTATATGAAAAATTAAGAATGAGCAACTATTTACGAACAAATGTCGAGTACTACCATATATAGTTGACATTGTTGTAAAGAATTTATCAAACATTTCTACGCCGGTGGAGTCTTCCCAACAGAGAATCTCTTAATGAGAATATGAGTTATCTTCTTTCCTTACTAAATGCGACGGAGGAATTGAAGGAAATGACAGAAAACCACATGTGAGTCATATAGTTCATATGAAAATTTAAGAATGAGCAACTATTTACTAACAAATGTTGAGTACCACCATATATAATTGACATTATTGTAAAGATTTTATCAAATATTCTTATGTCGATGGAGTTTTCCCATCAGAGAATCTCTTAATGAGTTATCCTCTTTCCTTACCAAATGCGATGGAGGAATTGAAGGAAATGACCAGAAACCACATGTGAGTCATATAGTTTATATGGAAACTTAAGAATGAGCAACTATTTACTAACAAATGTCGAGTACCACCATATATAGTTGACATTATTGTAAAGATTTTATTAAACGTTCCTATGTTGGCGGAGTTTTCCCGTCAGAGAATCTCTTAATGAGAATATGAGTTATCTTCTTTTCTTACCAAATGCAATGGAGGTATTAAAGAAAATGACTAAAAACCATTCGTAAGTCATATAGTTTATATGGAAAATTAAGAATGAGCAACTATTTCTAACAAGTGTCGAGTACCACCATATATACTTTATATTGCTGTAAAGATTTTATCAAGCATTTATATGCCGATAGAGTTTTACCAACAGAGAATCTCTTAAAGAGAATTTGAGTTATCTTCTTTCCTTACCATATGCTATGGAGGAATTGAAGGAAATGAGCGGAAATGTGAGTCATATAGTTTACATGGAAAATTAAGAATGAGCAACTATTTACTAACAAATGTCAAGTACAACCATATATAGTTGACACTATATATGGTGGCACTCGATAGTTGTTAGTAAATAGTTGTTCGTTCTTAATTTTTCATATAAACTATATGACTCGCGGATGACTTTCGGTCATTTTTTTCAATTCTTCCATCGCATTTGGTAACGAAAGAAGATAACTGATGGGAAATTAATCGGCATAGAAATGTTTGATAAAACCTTTACAACAATGTCAATATACATGGTGGTACTCGACATTTGTTAGTAGATAGTTGTTCATTCTTAATTTTCCATATAAACTACATGACTCGCGGATGACATTCAGTTTTCTTTTTCAATTCTTCCATCACATTTGGTAACGAAAGAAGATAACTGATGGAAAAACTTCACCGGCATAGAAATGTTTGATAAAACCTTTACATCAATGTCAATATACATGGTGGTACTCGACATTTGTTAGTAAATAGTTGTTCATTCTTGATTTTTCATATAAACCATATGACCCATGGATGGCTTCCGATCATGTCCTTCAATTCCTCCATCGCATTTGGTAACGAAAGAAGATAACTCATATTCTCATTAAGAGATTCTCTGAAGGGAAAACTCCACTGGCATAGGAATGTTTGATAAAATCTTTACTGAATGACATAAAGCCAACTTGGTAACAACATCTAGAGGGCAACAAGCCACATTTATTGACTCAGACTGTCAAACCAGACAGTTATATGCCATGTTGATTGGTTCTAGAAAGAGGAAATCATCCCAAGTGGCATAGAATAGATATTACATTATGCTGATGATAATACTGATATTTTAGGCCAACAGGATTTAAGACGATGACAATTGCATTTTTATATGGAATTACTCAGATTGTTATAAATAATGGAAAACATCTTACGACAAGAGAAATTTTTTACGACCTTATCACTGACTTCAAAGAACTTGTTAATATCTCAGATCCAACAGAATGGTCAGCTTTCGCATCGGAATTGACGAAACTTAACTATTTGTGCTCTGGGACTAAGGTGTTACACCAAGGCGAAACTCAACATTATGTTGATGATATACTGTTGATTTAGGCCTACAAGATTTAAGGCGAGGCGATTGCCTCATATGGAATTACTCAATTTGTTATAAGTAATGGAAAGCATCTTACGACGAGAGAAATTTTACGACCTTTATCACCAACTCCAAAGAACTCGTGAATATGGTCACATATCCAACGAAATAGCCAGCTTTTGCATTGGAATTGACGAAATTCAGCTATTTGTGCTCTGGGACTAAGGTGTTTTACCAAAGCAAAACTCAACATTATGTTGATGATAAGATGAGTAATGGAAAGCATCTTACGAAGAGAGAAATTTTTTACGACCTTTATCACCAACTCCAAAGAACTCGTGAATATGGCCACATATCCAACGAAATGGCCAGATTTCGCATTGGAATTGGCGAAATTCAGCTATTTGTGCTCTGGGACTAAGGTGTTATACCAAGGCAAAACTCAACATTATGTTGATGATATACTGCTGATTTTTGCCTACATGATTTAAGGCGAAGTGATTGCCGACGATTGCCTCATATGGAATTACTCAGTTTGTTATGAGTAATGGAAAGCATCTTAGGACAAGAGAAATGTTTTACGACCTTTATCACCAACTCCAAAGAACTCGTGAATATGGTCACATATCCAACGAAATGGCCAGCTTTCGCATTGGAATTGACGAAATTCAACTATTTGTGTTCTCGGACTAAGGTGTTACACCAAGGCAAAACTCAACATTATGTTGATGATATACTGCTGATTTAGGCCTACATGATTTAAGGCGAGGCGATTGCTGACAATTGCCTCATATGGAATTACTCAGTTTGTTATGAGTAATGGAAAGCATCTTACGATCAGAGAAATTTTTTACGATCTTTATCACCAACTCCAAAGAACTCGTGAATATAGTCACATATCCAACGAAATGGTTAGCTTTCGCATTGGAATTGATGAAATTCAGCTATTTGTGCTCTGGGACTAAGGTGTTATACCAAGGCAAAACTCAACATTATGTTGATGATATACTGCTGATTTAGGCCTAATGATTTAAGGCGAGGCGATTGCCGACAATTGCCTCATATGGAATTACTCAGTTTGTTATGAGTAATAGAAAGCATCTTACGACGAGAGAAATTTTTGACGACCTTTATCACCAACTCCAAAGAACTCGTGAATATAGTCACATATCCAACGAAATGGTTAGCTTTCGCATTGGAATTGATGAAATTCAGCTATTTGTGCTCTGGGACTAAGGTGTTATACCAAGGCAAAACTCAACATTATGTTGATGATATACTGCTGATTTAGGCCTACATGATTTAAGGCGAAGCGATTGCCGATGATTGCCTCATATGGAATTACTCAGTTTGTTATGAGTAATGGAAAGCATCTTACGACGAGAGAAATTTTGTACGACCTTTATCACCAACTCCAAAGAACTCGTGAATATGGTCACATATCCAACGAAATGGCCAGCTTTCGCATTAGAATTGACGAAATTCAGCTATTTGTGTTTTTTTCTTCTGGGGACTAAGGTGCTATTCCAACCAAGGAATTCCAATAAGAAAGCTCATTTTCCGGCACGACAAATTCGGAAGAGGAAGCTTATTCTACTCTAGATTAAGAATGTTAATAATGTGTTTTTTTTTTCCTTTTTAGTTTTTTCCATTATATTGTGACAAAAAAACTAACCAATGTTGCATATTTTCGGTTACTTTCACTTAGACTTGGCTTTATGTAGCTATAGTGATGCACTTTAGGATGAAGATTTTAGTCTAAAGATGATTTGCATCATTCTAGAGATGAATGTTACAGACAAAAAAAAGCTATTCCTTTGTTCTGTAACTAACATGCCGATCCAAAACAAGCAAAAATAGAATAGTCTATGATCTATTCCTCTAGAAAAATCAAGTCTCCTATTCTAAGAATCCTAAAGGAAACTAAGAAAAGTAACGAGCATTCATCAATAAGAATATTATGCACAAAAATGTGCAAAGGCTATGGGTTTAAAGAGATACTCACTTTGTAGCAATAGGAGTCTTCAAAGATCTTACATGGATCTTGTGATGGTGGTGTCTGCAACTTCTGTTTCCTTTCCTTCATCTTCATCTTTCTCTGGTTGAAAGTTCAAATCTATTTTGCATTTCGAAAGAAAAGCACGATGCTCATGATTCATACTGATGTTACCAGATTGGTGAAGTTCTACACCTGACTCGAGCTCCTTGTGTGCATTGACTTCTTTCTCTATCTGCTTCTTCTTCTCTTTCCGTAGCAATAAGGACTGTTTACGACGTTTAACAGTTTCGCAGATAGTACAAGAACAGCATTGGTCGTGTTTGCGACCTTTCCCACCTGGTCTACATACAATGCAAGTGCACCCAACTCTATGCCGTGGGTGTTTCGTCTTTGCTTTAGGTGACATTATGAGTCCTTCTTCATCATTCTCATTAGCTACAACTTCTTTATATGTAGAGCATGATCTTTTTCTGAAATAACAATACAAAGACATCAATAAAGCATCTTGAAAGCAAAAATACTATATAGGGCTGGGCTTTCGTGTATTCGGTTTGGTTCCAGTTCTTTGCTTCTTGAATTTTAATACCCAATCGATCTTTTTCAAATTTTCGGTTCGGTTCCGGTTAGGTTTTATGTTTGAGGAACCGAAAATTATCTGAATTTTTCGGTTCTAAATCGGTTCCGGGTATTTCAGACCCGAATTAAAAAATATTACCCGATAAAACAAAAAGTACATGATACTAGAATAGAATACCCGAAAGTTTAAGACGAAAAGTACCCGATAACAGAATAAAATACCCGATAAAACGAGAAGTACCCGACAATATCATAAAATATCGACAGTTTAAGACAAAAAACACCCGATAAAGAATAAAATACTTGATACAAAAAAGTACCTGATAAAAGAATTTGCTAAGTGACTAAACCTAACCCGAAATATAAATGAATATATATGTTCGGGTATTCGGTTGCACCCACCGGTTCTCGTTCGGTTCCGGTTTTTACCGGATACCCATGGTTCTTCATCTCAGGAACCATCGGGTAATTTGAGTGGAACCGATCCAGAACCGTTTTTTCGGTTCTTCGGTTCAAGTTTTTTTTGCCCAGCCCTAATACTATACGAAAAAAGACTTGAGAATAAGCAACTTACCTAGTTGGCTTCCCAATGATTGGATCAACCTATTTTGACACAATAAAACAAAGAATGAAATAACTTTATAGGAACTGATGTCAAAATCGACAAAAAAAAAGTAAAAGATGTACCTCATACTCTTCAAACTCATATTCATCTATCATAACTATAGCTGGAGTGTAGTTAGGAGGAGGTTTGATACATCCTTGAGCTTCTTCCCATGTTACCTTAAGCTCATTGTGGTCATCCTTTTCAACTCTTTGACGTTTTACTTTTGCAATCTTTTTGTTGCTTGTCTTCTTCTTCTTCTTCTTCCTTAAAGAACATTCTACTCCTGGAGTTTCTTCGGACTTCTTATCTTTAGACTGTAATTGCTTATGAATTGGTTCATCCTGTTAATGGAGTTACAGAAGAGATGTAACACTTTGTTTCCTCACACAAGCTAGTTTGTCAAGAAAAGGTGTCAGTTTGGAATTGAAACGCTTACATCTCCGTTTGTGCAAGTATCATGGTTGTTATTTGTTGAGCCAGGTTCCTACAGAGCCAAAGACACATTTGATAAATAACAATATAATCTAGATTTCTAGGATTGCATCAGTTATGAGTTTCTCAAGCTAGTGTTATTCCTACAAGTGTGTGTTGACTATATTCTAAAGTACATCTGAAAATAAGGAAAGCTTCCTTATAGTAGCCATTAGTTGACTAATACATTGAAATTGTAAGTTTAAGAACAAGAAGACACAAACGAAAAGCTATATAGTTAAAGAAGGTAACCTGATCAGATGATTGAGCCACCGAAGTCTTTCTGAACCCCATGATGAACTTCCCTTCGGGATCTAGTCGACTAAAAATGACTACAAATAGAACGTAATTCAGTTCACACGCTTAAGGTCAAGGTCACTGTCACAAACTCAGAAGTGTAATAATATGTTTGCCAAAATATATCTACCGAAAATGTTAACTGAATGAGAATAAAATGCTTCCTCTTTAAGTAGACACGAATGTGAACAATAAATGCTACCGCATAAACATGTTTGAACATTAGCTACATGGTAGTAAACCAAATTACTACAATATCTCAGACGACATACCTGTATCACCAGCCTGCAACTTCAAGCTCTGTATGCATGGAGCTACTCCCTCTAGAACATACATTTTGCTTCTGGCCCAAAAGCGAAACTGAAATATCCACTCTTTACCATTTGAGTCCTCTATTTTGAAAGGCACACCTTCGGGCTGGGAAATTTGAGGGAAGAAAGCCTGTTACATAATAGATGCTTTCTTCATTTGACATCTTTTATCTAATATGAGACAACTGTGTCTGTAAAGTTTACAGATATTATGACTACTATATTCTTGATACAACTAGATATTTGATATAAGCAGCAGGTAGTCACATTCCCAAGTCTTTCCACATGAATCATCCATTTAAATAAGAAAATAAGAATCACTAATTGCATATGTAAGCAGTAATTTACCTCTGCAAATTTCTTTGGCAGCACCAGCCGCCCAATTTTTCCAGTATCGCTTACACTCAGCACCTTCTCAAAGAGAAGAGTAGCACCAGATTTAGATCTTGCACATCGTTAAGGATATGATAACTCGAAAGTAGCCAACGTTTTGTTAGTTTTACATCTCATGAACCTGAGTGGCTAAGTATCGAAGCAGAAAAATAAAACCTTCACATCAAAGCTAGAAAGAAAAACAAAAAGCAAGAGGAAAAGGACACTAAAGTATGAAATAGAAGAGCATGATTCATAATATGATCATACAAACTTATATTTCAATGTAGTCTCTATAAGACAAGAAGGATACTCTTTTGGTTGATTTTGCAGAACTTGATTGTCATCAGAACTAGGCCAATATCCTGGAACCACCTGAAAATTTTCTGGCATATCAAGATGCGTCCTCAAATTCTGACTCTTGCTTTTAAATTGCAAGTCTGCTCCACCATTCAAGTCAATGTGTAAGCGACTCGGTGTTGAAGCATTAGGTGAATGTTGTAAATTACTTTCATCAAGTCTCGAGTGACCATTAGTCTCAATTGGTGCTGTAATAGGCACAGGCAAATCAAGCTGTGTCCCATACGGACCCTCCTTTGATGAGTTCAATGGATGAAATACATTGACGTTTGGACAAGGAGGAATGTTACCACTAGGTCCTGCAAGCAAAGATTCACTTTTAAGAAGCCGGCTTCGACTAATAATTCAAAATCCTCTTACATAAGAGTACTAAAAAAGTAAAGAACGTACCTGCTATCTGATTATTATTTATGTAGCTTGTGTGATTTTTCGGGTTTTCACTCAGGAATTTTCCCATCAATTTACTTCCCCTGTTTTGCTCTGTGGGATCTGCAGTGGCCCTATCTTTCAAAGTAGGTTGACTAAACTCATAACTATCTCCACGATTATGCAAATTAAACTCCAGGACAGAAGGACCTAACAAGCTAGGAGGCCGGCAGCTCATCTTATTTGACCCGGTTGAAGAACACCAATTCATCGTCAACTTATTAGTTTTCTCAGCAACTGGAGATGAGAAATGAAAAGATGGCGGTGGGAAAAATTTGGGACCCTGAAACAAATGAAATACAATATCTTATAGCACATGGCCTACAAACCAAAATAGATCTGCAACTCAAAAATGATTCTTGTACATTTGAAGTTTCTTGGTAGCTTAAGATTATATGATTACTGAGAGCTGATGAATATAGTGAACCATACTAAGTCAAGTAACATCATGCCACAAGAAAAAAATATAAGAAGTAAATTAAAAAAAAAAGTTGAATACTTCCTCACCATAGCAACTTTTTTTCTTGCACATGACAAGCACTCAATTCCACCAGCATCCAGCAATATAAAAGCAGATGCAGAAACAATACAACCACAATGGATTTGCTGCACAAAAATGATGATGGTGAGAGACTTCAAATCAGGAAACTCTACAAAATGATTTTGTGTTTGCCATGGAGTCTTAAACAAGATTAACCATGTCTTTACCTTTCCACATGACTCACAACACTTCCACCCAGAATCCCTTAGGTGAAATACTTCACAAAATTTTCCTTGCTCATAAGCAGAGCTGAAATAATCATAAAAAAAACATATTAGCAAATAGATCAAGACAATTATGAATTACTTATATTGATGCAGTGAGCTAGTAAAAGATCTTAGATCTCACAACACACATGAGTATCAAGAGAGCTAATATAGTTCTTTAGGTAAATTCTCACTTTCTCAAGGCAGTCAAACAACACATCAAATCTAGAAAACAAAGAATATCATCAAACTAAATAAATGATTTCCCTTATAAAACCTATCAAAACACACAACAACATCTTGAACATTTCAACAATACAGCAACTGTAATATCAAAATTCAAGAATTGTAACTAGTGAACAAAGTCTCTATACTAGTTTAACTAGAATTTGAGATGTAGCTTCATATTTTCTTTAATCCTTTCTACTTGTTCTATATCTTAAACCTATAGACTCTACATTGATATCAAAATTCAAAAACTAACCTGAATTTCAAAATCTGAGAAACAGTCATTTCTAATAAACCGAGCTGATCACACTTGAATAATACACACTTAACAAAAAAACGAACAGTGAAAAGAAAGAATTACTTACGCACAACGATCACAAAGATCAGTGAAACCACCAGTAGGAAGACGCCAACCAGGACGAAAATGTTGGAGTCTGGACTCAGAACATTGACGGTTAAAGCAAAATCTAGAAGAAGACATGGAAGAAGAAGGAAAAGGAAGCATTAAACCCTAGGAATTAGAGAATAATTTGATGAAGGAAGAAGAAGAAGAACAACAATGGAGAGGAGGAGTATTTGTATTACTCTCTCTCTTCTCTCTTTCTCTGTGGTTTTACGCAAAAAGAAAGCTATCAAAATTTTCCATTTATTCACTTTTTTTTGTTATTTTATTATTTTATTAATTTTATAATAATATATATCCAAAATATACGCCAAGTCATCATTAGTATGGTAGGTCCAATATTTAATTTATAAGGACTATATTATATTATTCCGTCTTTTCTATAATAAGAGTTTTGTATATAGACTAATAAATTTTTCTGGTTTTTATAAAATTAATATTAAATATTATAAATAAATAAAAATTGAGAAAATATTCAAAAATTGTTATATATAGATGTATATATGTGAAAGTTATTTGATAAGGATGGAGCGGCCCGTGTCACTTTCTGCTATTTTATTACTATATCAGAGATTAAACATATCTACTCGTTATGCTAATACAGCTAAGGATGAATAGGAGAGATCAAACATATCTACTCGTTATGCTAATACAGCTAAGGATGAATAAGAGAGATCATATACATTGTACTAGATGATTTTGCCCGCGTCTCCTAGCGCGGGAGTATAATTCTTTTGAAACAATTTTAAAGTTGTATAATATAGAAACTTAAGTTTGGAAGCAAAATTTTGTGTACACGTGTGTTGTCTTGTTGCTGGGTTAGAAATGTTAACACGTAGCGTTGTTTTATTGTTTGTTATTTGGGCTTATGGATGTATAGCATTTGGGCTTCGATTAAATGAATTCATAAATGGTAAGCTTATTGAAATTTTCACATATAGCAAAGGAAGCTTGTTTTAGCAGCTTTTCCAACTTTGACGACTACCGTGCTGAAGATGAACAAATCGACAAACTCTAACAATCAAGTAATTCACATAGACTAATCTTTCTTAATTCGCTTCTTATTTTCTTTTCTTTCTGAATTTTAGTATCCCTCTAATTATCCCTCTAATTTTAGCCTATGTTAGTCTACAGTTGATTTATTTCAAGCAAGATTCAAGAAAAAACAGAATTAATCAACGATTAAACCAGCAAAGGAAACTATGAATTGGAATGTGAAGCTTGGGATTCAGTTATGATGATTTTATTTTTGATTCAGTGATTAATATTTAGAGAAAGCTCAGATTTCTATTCTCTCCCAGAGCTTGGATTTTCAAGTGGTATAAGTGCTCAACTCCTATAATGTCGTGATGACATATTTTGGCTATTGATTTTGATAAGAGTTACGATTATGGATTAGCCTTACATGTAACACATATCATATTGATTTTACTATTATTGTGATATTTGCACAATAACAGCGTCAAGCTTGTACTTGATGTTGCAGCAAGAAGTGAGAAAATAGAAAATCTGACATCAGATAAACGGAGCTCCATCATTGAATCCAGTTTTTTTAGGTGAGTTATTTTTATTTTAATGTATATGATTTGTAGTTGAAAAATTTTTAGATCATTTTTGGTTTTAGAATTTTTCTCAATATAATTATTTAAAGTATAAGAAACAAAACCATAAAAAGTAAGTAAATGCTAACATACTTTGTAAAATCAGCAAATAACATTGAATATCAAATAACGTTTCGGTCGATGGGTTGAAAGACTTCTTTGTAAACCACATTCATAGTCTTCGTCTGAGGCTTACCTTCACTATATGTGATAAGTACTTTCAACCCAGCTCTCGATTTTACTCTTGAAACAGAAACATAGAGTTTTCCATGGATAAATACTGGTTTTGGTTATAAACCTATTTTTTCCAGTGTTTGTCCTTGACTCTTTTTAATGGTCATGGAAAAATCTAGTGTGGTAAGAAACTGTTTTCGACGCATAAAAAGAAAATCTTCCATCTAGTGGAGAGAAAAACATCTTATGTATCAAAACCGGATCCTCTTTCTCTTTATCAATACCACCACCTGTTATAATTCTCCCATCAATAACGTGATCAGCCAACTGAGTTATTTGCAACCTTCTACCATTGCATAGACCACCTTTAGGATCAACATTCCTGAGTAACATAACAACTGCACCAACTTTTAATTTCATATTGTGGTTAGGCAACCTAGAAACTTTAACGCTATTAAGAAATTCTTGAGTGTAGGTCATTCGATCAATCTTGCTTGAATCTGATGTATCTATACTGTCGCAACTCAAGTATACTTTTCATCGCCTATTTGAATATGATTAAATAATTTTTCACGGTTACAAAGTTAGGATTTGGAACAGATCATTGGAAACAATACCTGATAATTGTGATAGTAAGTAGTCGTTTATACTATCTACATTTTGGTTTCTTGGGCTCAGTATTGCTCGTTTATGGAAAAAAATTGGATCATGATTTGCTGCATACGACACTCCATAAATCTCCCTTACAATGCTCTATATGGGGTATTAGAATCTAATATCAACAAATCTCCAGGGATGTCAATCTCAACCTCTCCAAGGTTAGTTGGATCATTAATATTTCCATCACCAATATCTAGAATCCACTTTGATAAACTTTCCAGTTCGAGTGCTTTTGTACTACTAAGCCCAACAAGCAACCTCATATTCTTCGTAAGTTTCAGAACCTTACAACTCTTCCACAAAACTGATGAATTAAGAGAAGCCATAACAGTCTCAACTCTTCCACCATTAGTAACAATGGGTAAAATCTGTCTAAAGTCTCCTCCAAAAACGACTACTTTACCCCCAAAAGGCTTATCACAATCCATTATATCAATTGAGCTCCTATCTAAATTTTCATAATAGTGTTTGCTCATCATTGGTGCTTCATCCCATATAATAAGCTTAGCTTGGCATACCATTTCTGCTTTGTTTGAACCTTTCTTCATTTTGCAGGTTGTAAATTCATTTACAGCGATGGGTATACCAAATCTGGAGTGTACTGTTCGACCACCTGGAAGTAGTAATGCGGCGATTCCACTTGATGCTACGTTCAAGAAAATCTCACCTTTATATCAAATCGCAACACTTAGAATATTCCACAAAAACGTTTTCCATGTCCCTCCATATCCATAAACAAAAAACACCCCACCTACATCACCATCAACCACCGTTAGTATTTCATCATACACACCTTTTTGCTCATCGTTATTTTTCCCAACATATCTATGTGTATTAGTCTTTGTTGTTCGTGATCGTAGTTTAGTTCGTCTCTTATGAACATATTTCCGAACCTATTGAATGCATAATCATATGGAAGTGGCATATTTGTGAACTTTGACAAAGATTTTCCATTCAGTTGCAGTAACATTTCGATTTCCGCCAAAGCAAAATTTTTTAGTTGGTCTTCAGTTAATGAAGTCTGGAAAAAAATAACTATAAGATTATCACATTATTTTTTTCATATGATAAAACTTTTATTATATTAACGGAAGGTGACTTATTTTACCTGGATTTCTTGTGATATTTTTTTGGTGGTATAGCATGTCTTCAGATAAAATATTCCAAATGGCAGTCCACACGTTTTCCGGTATTGACAGACTTTTCGAAAGTAACATGATAACAAACAACTTGCGGAGGTAATTTACCGATCCCCATAAGCTTGCTTCTTTAAGAGCTTCAATATATTCTTTATTATCATCCAACAAACCTAATGCATAGCATGCATCTATGAATGTATCATACACAACATTATCCACAGTTATAATATCTTCAAAGCATGTTGGACCTTTGACTATGTTCAACAAAACCCTTAAATAATACACTTCGGCCATCTGAGATGGAACATAGATGATTCTTCCAATAGCGAAACCTCTTTTTCTAGGCTTCCACATCCTTAGTTTTAAATGTCAAACAAATCGAGTTGGAAAGTCTGAGTATGTAAGATTCCTAGCTTCTTAATATAATATGTTGGCCTCCAACCATGCTATAAACTTGGATTTACCCACAAAGATACGATTAAGTACTTCTTCGACTGGATCATCTTCGTTGTAAATTACTTGTTACTGTCCAGGAAGATAGAGTGATAATGTCTCCACTGGTGTTGTCCGATAATGCGTGGGATAAGCTAAAATACGCCAAGTTGCTTATATTGGCGATATGTATCTGAATGATCCAAAAGAAGAAACTTTGATTAGAATGCTATTTTATTATATGTCACTATTATAAATTTTTCAATCTAAATAAGAATATGAATTTATAATAGTTTTATAATTTACCTGCAACTATAATATCTCTTTATCTCATCAACAACATCATCTTTGTCGTCATCTTTTTGCACATAAACATTAACATAGTCAGTCCCTTTGTTGATATATTTGAAGAGTTACTTGATAGATCGGGTTTGGTTGCACCATTCAACATTAATATGAGCTCGATAACGTAACAATAATTCCCTATTATAAGGAACGACATACCAATTTTCACACGCAAACCCTCATTTGTCCACTGATTTCCCATCCTTTCTTCGTTTGTAAATAAATTCGGCATCATCGACCTTGGTAGTTTCGCATAAAGGCTTGGGAAAGAATTTTGAACATTTTCCATCAACCATGCATACATTATTCATATTAGCTGCTACACGTGGTCCATGTATCATGCAATATCCAACCACTTTGTATAAGTATGGGTCTAGAATCTTATCAGGAATTTTTGCACTAATATATTTGTCAATATCTTCTCCAGTCGGTAACTTGGAGTCCGGATGTAGAAAAAGAACCATATGTGCATGTGGAAGCCCTCTTTTCTGGAACTCGATTGTGTACATAACTGAAATGTGGTGAAAACATACTCTTAAAACACTTCACCTAAATGAGCTAAATTCAGAAATTAAAGTTACCTGAATTAACACGACCAAAAGTGATGTTTTCCCCCTACTTAGTCAATTCATGTATGAGAGCATCGAGTTTGACTTTGAACACCCTACAACATATATCCGGCTTATCCTCTTGTTTCAAGTTGTGTTTTTGGAGGTATCTCGTAATTTCAGGCCATTTGGGATTGCAAGTTATGGTGATGAAAAGATCTGGATAACCGTAATACTTGTACGTAGCCATAACGTCTAGATAATGCTGCATCATTTACCTTTTTCCTTTGGTGAATGAAGAATGTATAAATATTCATTGCCCCTTGTTTGAAAGATTACCATCACCTTGATCAGTTGCACGTTGGATATTATTGCAGTTGTCAGACCTTAGGTTTTTCTGATTGAGGAATAAATATCTTAATCAGTTTGTCTCGATCATTGTGTAGACATCTACCAGAAATCATTGAAGCAATCTACTTGACATAACTATTGTTGGAAATTCTCCAACCCTTTCTTGTATACGGAATGCAAAAATTTATCTCATTATCACCGTTTTTCTTTTTCGACTTGTTGTGTCAACAAAGCCGATATCTATGCCTAATCGTAACCCATCTTCACCAAAAGAAAAAAGCAGTGGATACTGTATAGGCATAGAAGCGGGTTGTAATTCACTGATCCTACGTAATTTTCCTGATCTATTCTCGATAATAATATCACATGTATTTAAACCAATGCTGAAGTCACCTGGTATCAAACTGGCTACTTCATCTACAGTTGGAAGATTATGAGTCCTTCCGTCCATTTTTCTCTCGCTTTCCAATCTCAAATGCAAACCTTTAGTAGGTTTGTTAATACCAAACTTCTCTCTTACATATCTAAATGCTTTCACATACGGATTGTGAACATCTAACATTTTTTTTTAGCAGTGCAACTACTTCTTTGTCCAGGTTTTTCAAAGATCCACTTTTACTGCATTTGAAAAAAATGAAAAACTGAAGAATTTTCACACTAAAAATAAAAAAAATTTCGAGCCATGAAGTAGTACTACGTTTCCATTAATACATGTAAGCTCGTAGTCGATTTGTCACCTCATTAAGAGTGTCATATATGTATAGTTGCAAGAATGCTAAATCTTTTCCCGGGTTTGGTAGAAGATCACCTATAAGATGGTAGTTCTCACCGCATAACTGAAACACATAAGGTCCTTTCTCGTTGTTTATTGGATGATTAATTTTCCCACCAAGCGTTGTGAACGAAAACATCATATTGTACGCCCTAGAAAATTTCCGAAAATGCTTGTTTTATCATCTTCATTATAATACAATGCTATCAATGTGCCAGGAGGGGTTTGAAGTAATGGAAGGTCGACTTTGCCTTGTTTACAGCACATCGTGAATACATGTGTCACACGTTTTGCTCTTTTATTTTTCCGTTCTCCAAACCACTTATAAGCTTTACAATGTTGACATGTGTACAAAGGATCGCCGTCATCAATGTAACCTGATGCCGATATTTGAATTAAGAAATAGTAACCTCAATAGTTATCATAGAATTTCACTGATAATATGTTGTTCATAATATACATTTTTCCGTTACCCCTGGCTTAACAGTTCTTGCTACATTTCTCATCATGTTGAACCCATTTAAAGCATTCACATTTTGTTCTGACATAGGTTTGCTTATAATAACACGGTCTTGCGGTTGGGTCGTCTGGTCGTTTATATCATGTCGTCCTTGTGATGAATTGTCATGTGTAGGAGATGCTATATATGAAGAAAAAATTATTATAAATTTTCCGCGTAAAACATAACAAAATTAAAATGAAGTATAAATACCTTCACTGTCTAATTCTTCTTCATGTTCTGAATCAGTTGGTATGAATGCTATTAAATGTTATATATCCTTAGAGTTTAATTGAAATTATGCATAAGTATATGACGATTACCATTCTTAAATATATAGAAATTTAAATACTTCGACATTATCATATGTTACTAACCTTCTGATTGATTGAATGTTAGGTCAATCCGACTTTGGTTGATTGGTGTATGATTTTCACATGTAGAAGCTTGGTTAGAAGATGTTGGGTTAGTTACTGAACTATCATCTGTTAAGCATCATATCAACATTGATTGTAATCAATTTCCACATTAGTTTATACCTCGGTATAAAATTGTTTAACTGCTCAAACCATTAGTGTTGCTTACTTGAAAGTGTGTTATATCGTCCTAATTTATTTTCTTGGATAATATGGTTTCTTTCTTCTCTTGCGCTCTTTGATTTTGTTTGAAGGTAATGTCCATCAATGGGAAATGTGTTTCTTGATTGTTTTGAATTATACTCGACGAAGTACCATTGATTTGACTGATTTGTTTCTTTCCTCGGTCTACCACCTGTTAGCAATGTTTTAGTGAGCTTAAATTACTTTGATAAACATATATATGTTTGTAATGTGATTGATCAATCTATTTTAGGTGTAAAGATTCTTACATTTTCGATAATCAGGAGGTGCGATTGGAGTTGCATTGGTTGGATCAGGTTGCGTTATTTGTTCTTTTCTTGGTCTATCACCTGGTAATTTTTTAAAAAGTAATCATGTAGAAAATTTATGATTTTTCATCATTAATTGAATAGACGTACGTTTCTTAATTTCAGGAGTTGTATTTTCATGTGTCTCCATCGATTTAATTGTAATTATTGAACTTTATGGTGTGCTAGTAATAATCGTGGATCTCCGCCTGCCACCTGTAACAGTCACAAGTTATTAGTGGGGTTGTTAAAAAGAGGGCTTTGATGAACAAACATAGACTAAACCCTTACGTCTTTGATATGAGGGAGTTTTATATGATGCATCCTTATTTGGCGATGAGTTTGTTCGTTTCATCTTAAAATAAGATTACTCATGAAGGTAAAAAGATGTATTGAGCTATTATATTGTAGAAAATAATATTGATCTTGATAACCGGTGTATTAGATTCTGAACATATTAATGGGAGCAAATCAATTGACATGATTTGTTGTGCATGTTTAGGTAAAAAGATACAATTGAGATCACATGTAATCAGTAATGCGCCTAAATATTTTCTATATATTTTTATTAATATTTTCTATATATGTTTATTAATATTTTCTATATATGTTTATTAATATATTCCGGCTATAATAAAGGTATTAATGTAAATTTTATAGGTGTTATATTAGGAAAAAATAACAGCAAATTAATATTTTAGATGTGCGTAAATATTTTTATCTCAATAGTTGAAACTCAATAATGAACATATAAGATTTAGTCAATTTTTTGTGCAAGTTAGGAGTAAGAAGATACCATTGAGATGACATGTTATCGATAAGGTTTTACTCTGAATAAGAAAATTTAAATAATAGAAAACATAAAGATTATGCATTTGTAATGTTAAGCAATACTATGGTGTGTATGCGTCAATACATATGCATAAAAATAAAGACACACTCTTTGGAGCCTCTAAAGAGTGTATGCGTTAATACTTTTGCATATAAACAACATTGGTAAGTGTAATTATGTTGAGGTGGGTTAACCCAAATGCTAAGTTTCTTTTTATTTTTTTGAAAACGTCATTACTCTTATTTAGTGTTAACACTCTCTTACACTTGCAGGTCCAATCTGGTAGGAAATTGGTCCCAACAGCTTTAGGGATAACGCTAATAAGAGGCTACCAGTGTATTGATCCACACCTTTGCTTACCCGACATCCAGAGCTTTATCGAGCAACAAATCACTCTTGTTTCTAAGGGCCAAGTTGATCATTCACACGTTGTGCACCATGTGATTCAGAAATTCTGGCGCAAATTCAGTTATTTTGTTCAACATGTTGGGATAATCTGGCTTATGTTATGTTGTCTTTAGTTTGGTAAAATCTTGGACTTTAATCTGGTCCTACTTAATATATTTTATTTTCATATTAAACACATGTATGCGCTCTTTGAAGCACAATTCTCTCTTCTGGCTGATTCTGGTCGCGCTTTAAGCAAATGTGGAAAATGCTTGCGTTACATGAAACACATCACTGTATTTTCACCACATCTATTATGTGGCACATGCGAAGAAGTTTATTATCTTCCTCAAAAGGGCACAGTCAAGGTAAACCACCTTTTATAAGATGAAATCTCAATGAATTTCTATTATTAAGTATGATTAGGAATCCTTTTGTTAACTGATATTTTTACATCTATACAAGGAACTCACATGTCCTTTATACAATTTTGAGCTGGTGATCTATTCGGTTCCAAGACCAGAGAGGAAGTCATTCCCACTATGCCCATATTGTTATAACTCTCTTCTATTTGAAGGTATAGACACACTCTTGGAGCCGCTAATGTACAAATATTAAGTAAATGAGAAGGTTGCTATAATTAAAAATTGCATACATAATATGGAATAAAATATGGTAAATATTAGAAATATGAAAAAATCACGAAACAAAAAGAACAATAAAGCAATTTGACATCACGACGAATTTAACTTGAAATTGGGTTGTCAAGATAAAATTTCTTTTAAAAAAGAAGCAAAGCGCGTATGTCATCTTTAGAACTCCAATCTTTAGCCTCCACAACAGCGTCAATCATCTCATCGAAGATGTTATATGAGTCTCATTGTATCACATGCTTCTCTAAACATAGGAAACACAACACCCTTAACAACCCTAAGGTCACGAAAACATTCGGACCCCTTGATCTTGTGCAGTAAGATGCTCATATAAAAAAATTCATCTGAAGAAGGTGGAACGCTTGTAAACGACTTTTTCGAGAACATGATTGTCCTAGGTCTGCACTTTAACATGTTTGAATCCCAAAAGAACCTTGACAAAATTGTGGGTATATAAAAACTCTAGAATTCCAGTCAACCTTATTATACTCCATCCAACCCTCAAACTTTCTAAGAGGGTGTTTCAGAGCCACTGGAACTTGGTTGACGACGTCATAGTTAGCATCAAATCTTAATATATGATTGTATGGCAGGTGAAATTCACGTATAGCAGACGGCAACACTGGTCGATTTTCGTAAAGTAGCAAAAAATGTGGAACTACAAAAACATGCCAGCATTATAAATATGTCCGTTGACTAACAAATCATTTCTAACCTCTATTAAATTCAGATGGGATAAAGAAATGGTTTCGTTGGTCAGATACGCCATTGTTTGATTATGAAAAATCGAAACAAATGTCAAAATTAGAAAACATTGATTTGATACACATAATAACCATTGAATGGAGAAGAACATTTATTACCTATAGTCAAAGCAGTAGGGATAAGGACTTTGTCACCTTCATCATACTGCTCATTTTGACCAATTGAAAAGCCATTTGAGGGATAATAAGGTTTATGATGTCAAATTTTTGTGTATTCACTACCCATAGACGTGGAGAATATATATATATATATAGTAGAACTATAAATATATATATTGGAATAAGGAAACAATTACTCATATAGTAAATGTTGCGTGATTATCAAGCTTCGGAGATATGATTTTATTTATTATGCGACCTAGAAAATATTGGTTTCTCTGAGTAGAAAAATGGCAATATTAATGCGAGACGAAAATAATTAGTGACTGCATAGAATAGGAATTCTAAAATAGTTATCTTGTTTAATTGCAATATTGGTTTTGTAATAAAGAAAAGTGGTTATTGCGTAGACAATATTTGAATTGATGGTTGTATTATTTTATGGAATAGAATATTGCAAATACAATAATTACAACATTAAATTTTAAGATATTCTTCTCTCTATATCCCTTAAATATCTATTAATCCAATTTATGCCGTATCAAAACAAATAAATTATAATGCATGTAGAAGAACGACATAATTAATAAATACATTATTGACAAAATGAAAATAAATGCAAAGCAAATAATATTTGAATGCAAATAAATTTAAAGCAAGTAAAGTATTTTAATTCAAAGCAACAAAGTGAAAATGAATACGAATAGAAAGATTTAACAGGAAACAAATAAAAAATCATTAAACGTTGAAACAAAACATCATTTTGCCTTCTCCAAAGGAGATTCCGACTTGATTCTTTTGGTTACAAAACCTCTGTCTTCAACAATGTTCAAATTAGCCTTTTCTTCACTTCTTTTTGATGAAGGTGTACTTGATGATGCAAATGATGTTTGTCATTATCCTGACCATTGGTGAGCATAAGTGGTTCGGACGATGCCAGTGATGTCGTCTAAGTATCTCTAACTGGTGTGACAATCGCCAGTTCATGAAACGTAAGATTAAAAAAACGTTTAGTAATGAGTTTCTCATTGAAAATCTATTTTGTGTACCTGTGATTGCGCATGTGACTCAAATAACTCAATCATATCTTCATCCAGCCAAAATATATTGACATAGTAATGAGTGTATCATTCTCAATGTATTTTGTGTACCTGTGATTGCGTCTGTGACTCAAATAACTCAATCATATCTTCATCCAACCAAAATGTACTGACATAGTATGTTGAATCTCTCTTTCTCAAATTCTCTTGCTCAATATTTATCTAGCACAAAATTTTCTTTCCATTGAGAGCTCTTGTAGCTGCTGGCAGGACCGATGGATCTTCATATATATTGTATGTATTTAATTAATGTTTGTAAACATGTATAAATATATGTAATGTGATGATAAGACCTCATTCACTTCGGATTCTAGCTCTTCAACTGGAACGTTGATCAATTTATTTGCGAGATAGTATAAAAAAGGAACCTCAGTTTGGTGTTTGTTTCATCAAAAACTCGTATCATGAGATAGTACCTACATTCAAAATCTCTATTATGTCAAAACTTGTACGATGCAGCAATGTCTGTTCAGCTATTTGTCAAACTTGATATATTTAAATAAATTTCTCCTAACCTCGTGAAAACACCACTTCCCTCGCCGTGCTTGTTACAACTGAATAGTGGTTTTGATTCCTCATCGCTGGAAATCTCTCCATATGGCTGAAATTTCTTTTTACATATCGTACATGCTTTATAAAACCATCAATTTTTAGTGCATATTGCAATAAAAGTAACACATGTAACACATGTGAGTAGCTGTAGGAAAACAGAGAATTATGAAAATGTGTTTGGATCAAAGAAGAAAATATACTACAATTGATTAAAGAAAAGGCATGTGCTATATTACCTCTTTGGCTTGTAGGATTCCTCGAAGATTCTTCCTTGGATGTTTCACAAATAACTCGTCGTGTAGATTCAATTGATTCCCAAATGCCAGTGATAACTAGCTGCTCTCCGCGGGAAAGTCACTTAATAGTTTTCTGAACTCAACAACCCTCTCCATATCTGGATTCAATAAAATGCTCGTTGAATTTAAAGAATTGGAGATGGATATCACACCCGAGATCAAAGTGGAAGGTTAATAATGTTGGGAGTGTTTTGCTCAGAAAACATTAAATTTAAATTACCATTCCACTCTTTGATTAATGCAAATATGATAACACACACATTTGGTGAGCTATCGTTTTGCTCACAGTATGTCACGACATCTCGTGCATAATCTCTCCATAAGGTACATGGGAGAAACACATCACTACATGTATTAAATGATATAGTTAGAATATAGAATCAATTTAATCTTTCATGTGCCTAATATAATAACGAACTCTAACATTTCATCACGCATGAGTATATCAGCACAAATACTTTCAAATTTCCTAGTTTAACCATTTCCAAAGTTGGTTTGTTAACTATTTCACCAATCACGTATGTTATAGGAAAAATCAAAATGTATATTTATGTCACTTCAATAATGTAAAGAAATTAAAATGTAGGATGAAAAATTTGAACCATATACCGATTAAAACATGTTTATCCATATCCCCGGATAATATTTCTGAAAAGGCCCGAAAATATTTCTCTTGGACTTGTGGTGGGAAATCACCAATGGTCTTAACTCTGGTTGTTCTGAAAGAAGAAATTTTGAACGGAAGCGGATTCCTCCTGTATTCACCAGTGTAGTCTCGCAGTTGAAAAACATTGATACTTATGGAATCACCAGTTTAATGAGATCTTCCTATACTGTCGCATGTATTCTGGATCCCTGTTAGATAAAAATAGGTTGAACAACGAGTAAGAAAAAATAAGCTATATTTATCGTATGAAAATAATGGTGCCAAAGAGGTTGTCAACTAACCTCTGAATCGACCAGAACCAACTCAACTGAGTTTCCGACGACCGGTTTGTAAGCTTTCCACTTTGCGAATATGTTCGCTTTGATCTTTTGTTTTTCAAGATTCGGGTTAATATTCGGGTCAATATTCTGAATTTGACCATAATCGGATAAGGCTTTCCTCACAATTGACATATCCTGTAAGAATAAAAAGGTTGTTCTATTGTTCATATATTTCAAGAACGTAATAATAAAATAAAGTACATTAGAAAAATTAGTAAACGTACTGTGAAAGTGTTGGTATTGGATTCTCCTACTTAGGTTGAGAAAGGTAAAAGTGGATGTGCTTCTATTTATAATAGACGCACATAACCTTGAAAATTAGGGCAACCCTCTTCTTTATTATTCGTATTGACAGTTATAGGCTGAAATTATCTCCCAATTATTTAAATGTATCTAAGGTAAGATAATATGATATTATTACGTGATACACATTAAAAAGATCTTGGGGAGGATGAAACATGATATTATTTTCCCATAAATATATAAATACGCCTATTCTCTTCTCGGATCAACTATTTATTGTTGGAAAACTTGAAAAAATTGTGGAAGATTTTGGAAAACTTGTGGAAATTTTTTGTCACCTTCCATAAAAGAGATGAAGATGAAGTTGTGTATCCCGCTATTAGTGTAATATATCCGTTTGAAAATTTGTGGTAACTTGACAAAGATGCAGCGGCTGCCTTCGAAGGATGAAGCGGATGATTTTTTGCCTTTTTTCATTAAACCTCTACCTTCTTATTTGGAAGGGTAAAGTTTTGAAGCTTATGGACATTGAGATATAGTCCATTAAGCAATATTGTTTCATATTAAGCCCAAAATGATAACTTGTTTTGTCGATAGATACAAACCAAATTTTGGAGTGAACATGAAACAAAGGTAATAATAAAGTAACAAAATGAGCTTATTGTTTATTAATAAAACGATGTGAACATGAAAGAGAGGTAATACTAATGTAACAAAATGAGCTTATTATTTATTAATAAAACGCTTAGTAATGGAAAAAGGAAACTGATGGTAAACGAAACAGAAATGAATAAATCAAAAACACAGCTAATGCGATTTAATTGTCACATCTTCAGTAGGCTTCATAAAAAGAGGTATTAAAACAGATTCCATGTTATATTTAAATTGGTTCCATGTCACCTTTTTTTATCCAAAATATATAAAAATCTGACACGTAAGAGTTTTTGAAAAACTGACTTCCTAAATAATGTTTAGGGGATATGCCTCTTATAATAGTTTTCTTTCTTAAAACAATTATAGCAAAATAATTTATTACTCATGGATTCAACACTATGGGTGTTATTCAATCCCTGATTTTAAATTAACTCTGTTAGATTTAAAATCATCAAATCTACTGTATTCATTTGCATAGACTTTTAAATATGTGTAGGATTCAATTGGAAAGATTTTAGAAATCTCTACAATTTGCCTTGAATTTTGAATCCATATATTTGTTAATAAAAATCCACCATAAGTCATTTCAAATTTTAAAATACTTTATGATTTGAATAACACTAAATTTTAACATCTGATTTAAAATCTTTCATCAGATAACACTGGATTTTAAACTCTACTAATAACGAATGAATTTCAAATACTAAAACCAATAACAATAGATTTTAAAATCAACTATTGAATAATATTAAATTATAAATTAAACACTAAATTATAAATCAAATGATTGAATATCAATGATTAAATCACCCCCCATATTGTTTTTTTCGCGTGGTGAAAAAAGATCAAACCATGAAAATTTACAAAGCCCAAAAATTTCAACTAAATAATACACCACTATTTTTAAATTCCACATTCTTCAACAACAATTTGACTCTAGCTACAATACAAAAAAAAGCACATAAAGTTTACATTTGAGAGATACAAAAACATCCAAAAAAAGTATTCCGTGGAAGCATTAAGAAGACCCCAATCATATCATCATTTTACAACATTTGGATTTTTCTTCATCTCATTTCACGTGTGACAAATATTTTATAATCAAATCAGAAATTTTCAGGAGAAAAAAGAGTAGCTAAACCTTGATCAACTGTTATTTGAAGCTTATCATAAGACATCAAAGCCTTTTGATCACATTTATATGATCTTCTTCCTCTTGCTAATACTTCTCCATCTGAATCTATAATTCCTTCTTTGTCTGGTTCGTCTATGCGCGAACCGGGCTCAAGCACAAAAGCCTTCACCTGATATTCACTAAGAACCATCAGAGCTAGGGGTGGGCATTTGAACCGAACCAAATAAACCAAACCAAACCGAATCTAGTTCAGTTAATTCGGTTCGGTTTATTCAGTTATTTCAATTTGGTTCGGTGAGTTTTTTATTTTAGTTCGGTTTTCGGTTCGATTCGGCAATATTTTATTTTATACTAAAATAACCGAACCGAACAGAACTTGCTAAAATTAACCGAACAAACCAAAATTTAACCGGAATTAAGATTTTTGAACAAAAAACCGAACTTCAAAAACGAAAAAACCGAATCGAACAAACCGAGTGCTGGTTCAATTTCACCAATAAAATAAACCGAACCGCAAAAACCGAATAAATCGAATGCCCACCCGTAATCAAAGCCATCAAGAGAAAGATGACAATTACATAAATGGGTGCAGATACAAACCTTTACATATGATACATATGGTGATTGAACATGTGTTCCATCACTTAACTTTGTCATAAGTGATAACAAAGCTAGCTTAGGACAATCTTTCATAACAATCAAATCCAAGAATCCATCAGAAAACTGTTTGATCAAATCATAGTATATGTAAGAAGCATTTTATTCGGTTTTAAAGATGTTATAAACTTTTGTGAAACTAACCTTTGCATCAGGAGCAGCTAAAGTGTTCTCAGCACCCCAAGGAACATTATGAAGCCATACTGAAACAAATGGTCCATTGATTTCTCTCCATTCTTGATCTTCGAGTTTAGTATCTGGTCCTTGATATCCGAGCTCCTTATCGCTAACCGATGAATCTTTGTCTATATTGTAATTAGCTGGTTCCCCAAAGGTTTCGAATCCAGGAGCAGGCACGAATCGAATTCGTCCATTGTATTGTCTTAAGCATAGTATCCTCTGAAAACCCTGCAAATACAAGTTGTAGATTATCCCATTAGCTTAAAGTAAAAATTTGACCAACAATGAGTTGACCTAGTGGCTAAACCCATAGATCCTAAAAATGTAGGGTCTGGAAGGTCACGGGTTCGATTCAACAAGAGCGAGATGTACGGGGATTTGAATAGAGTAAGGCTTACATAGACATCGAAGCGAGCACTTCCCATCCATCTGAATTTCTCTGATTCAATGTCTATATCAGCCACTAAACCTGAACCACAATTGGATCCAAATCAATTTCTAAATTCTAAAGAGTAATACAGAACCAAAAAAGTAGAGTCCTTGTTTGTATACCCCAAGCAAGCATCAAGACACTGAAGAATTTAGTAAGCCCTTGTGAGATAGTTGCTACATCTAGTGAACGTGTACGACCTGGTAAACAAGAATGTTGATAAATCAAGAATATTGAAACGTTTGAAGGATTGAGTATTGTATGGCATGGAAGCAGTACCTCGGATTATCGAAATAGTAGCATTTGTTGCATTACAAGGAAGTCCAAACGGTTCCAACAATGATTTGATCATGCCATTACCACTTCTTGCCATCATAAGAGAACATGAAGAACACAAAATTTTTTAAAAATCTTATTCATATGATATGATAAATGACAATGGTTTCAATCTCAATGACGAATAACCTTTAACATCTAAAACATATAAGACAAGAGAAGGATGAAGCAGAACAAACCAGCTGGGACCATTCCAATAGGCAATTTTAAAGCATTTCTCCAATCTTCTCGTTCGAGCAATCCATTTACAACCTACTAAATTACAAACAAGTTGTAAGAAAAGACTTGCAATAAACTAATAGGTCGACTTCACTAGACCCCCAAACTATTCCTTTTAGTCTAAAACCGAAACAATGCCATTGCAACTAACTTACCTCAACAAGAACACCATCTCCACTTACACAAACAATACCATCATACTTTGATATATCCATGGACTTAACAATTTCTTTAGCATGTAACTGATACTTGGTTTCTGATAAAAGAATCATCATCATCATCATCAAAATTGTCAATTTTTAGAAAGAACCCATAAACTAATAAAACAGAAATCAAAAACCTTTAATCTCAAGATGAATATTAGCATCTTCAAACAATGGCTTTACTTCATCAACAAAAATCTTCTTTGCTGATTTCTTCCCACCAAATGGATTCACAAATACAATCAATTTCTTAGGTCGACCTAAAAGGATTCCAAAAATATGATTTTTTAAGCTCCAAGATACAAAAAAGTTTGAATTTTTAAGAAACTAACCTAGAAATTGAAGATGTTGATGAAGCTTATCACACCATAGCTTTCTAGATTCATCAGAAAGTGGCTCAAAAACGAAATCTTTTCTTATGTAATCTCCATTACTTTCTCTACAAAAGATTCCATTTTTTCTCTCTACTAAGGTTTTTACTTTAACTTTGTTACCTTCTAAAACGAAACTCAGGATTTCATTTTCTACAATCGATTTCCTCCGACCAGATTCCGTCCATTGTAACTCACCGTTGGAAGCTAATGTTAACGGCGTTATAACTCCGTTTATTAGAACTCGGTCGGAAATTATCGCTGGAGATATTAGTTGATCATTCTCCATAGTGAGAGGGAGACTGAGAGAGACTGAGATGTGAGAATTGACATAAAAGATCTCATTTTTTTGGGATTATTTTAGTATTTTTACTTTTTCGATCAGGTGGAGAGTGAAAACCACGCGGATTACTTGGCGAGTGGATAAGATGACTTGACTTAGGCCGCCAAAGAGACATTTCTTAATGTAAAGTAGTTTGTCTTAAACGACAACGTTTCGTAAAGCAATAGATTCCTAGAAAATCAATGTTTTGGATACCGATCCGTAAGACAAATCGGATGATCTTCTTGGACACTGAATTTCTTAGTCAATCTCGGTTCAATAGTTCCTAAGGATATATTTATTGTTTTATAAATTTGTAGATTTATGTATTACATAAATATTTTTTACAAAAATCAAATAATTTTTTTTTTAATTTTTATTAATTTTAATATAAACTTTCTATCAAATAATAAAATAAAAAAATGTCTAACAATGTAAATTAGTACGGCTGGGCAAAAAAACTGGAAGCGAATAATCGGAACCGAAGAATCGAAAAAATAGTTCCGATTCGACCCAAAAATACCCGATGGTTCCTGAGATGAAGAACCATAGGTATCGGGTAGGAACGGGAACCGAACAGAGAATCGATGGATAGAACTGAATAGCCGAAACATATATATATACCTATTATATATTTCAGATATTTTAGTTTTTCTTAGGATAATTTTTATTTTTATTCGGGTAATCTTTGTATATTCGGGTACTTATGGGTAATTTAGTCTTAATTTTTGGGTATTTTAGTTTTTTTCCGGGTATTTTATTTTTTTGCAGATTATTTTTGTGTTTTTAGGTATTTTTTGGTATTTTGGATCTAGAAATACCCGGTACCGACTTAGAACCAAAAATTTTGGCTATTTTTTGGTATTCCGGGTCTGAAAATACCCGAAACCGACTTAGAACCAAAAATTTTGGATACTTTTTGGTATTTCGGGTCTGAAATATCTGGAACCGATTTAGAACGAAAAATTTCGAGCATTTTTTGGTTCTTTTAACATAGAACCGAACCGACCCAGAACCGACAAAAACCGAACCGGAACCAAACCGAATAATTGAAAAGTATCCATTGAGTATTAGAATTTAGGTTCCGAAAATCGGAACCGAATGATTTTTATCCGGAACCGAACGGAATACCCGAAAGTCCAGTCATATAAATTTGTAATTCAAAACGAAGACTTTAGTATAAAAAACTAGTATAATAATATGGAAATTATGACAAAATAACAAATGTGAAAAAATATTACTTTAATTAGTTTTCATTTATTGTTTTTATATTTTCATATTTTTTCGGATGGAATTGTGAAATTTTCAACCAATGTTCATAAATTCACAAATCGTTTCACGATATTATAACGATTGGTTATAGATAAAAAATTATTGTTAGATGCAAATATCAAGTACAAGCTCTTTTTATTTAACTACCAAGTTTACACTTATCAGATTCAAGAAATCGGAAAACAACTCTTACAAAACAATCTTCATTGGAAATTTGGAATCTAAAAGAACTTAATTATAAATAAATAAAAAAACAAAAAACAACTGGTTGTTGTTTGTTTACATTTTCTGTAATGTAACTTTACATCATAATTATATAAGCATCAATCAAATTACTTAATTACACACTCTCACAAAGAAACAACATTTACAAATTAGATACACAAATTATGATGTGGAATTGTCTTCATCTCATTCTCACGTGTAATGTTATAAGTTATAACCATTATCATCAATATTCAGGAGAGTAGAGAGTAACTAAACCTTGATCAACTGTTATTTGAAGTTTGTCATAAGACATTAAAGCCTTTTGATTATTACAGTTCATTGTTCCTTTTCCTCTTGCTAAAACCTCTCCATCTGAATCAATGATCCCTTCCTTATCTGGTTCATTTATCCGCGCACCCGGCTCTAGCACAAACGCCTTGACCTTTTAATCGAAATCGCAAAGTACAGATTCACAAATTAGGGACATCAAATCCATTAGATGGAAGAAGATTATATATGGTTTAGGTGATTGACCTTTAGATATGTTATGTAAGGTGATTGAACATGTGTTCCATCACTCAAGTGTCTCAATAGTGATAACAAGACAAGCTTAGGGCAGTTTTTCAGTACAATCAAATCCAAGAAGCCATCAGAAAACTGTTCATCAGACCATAAGCTTTAATGCTTTTTCACAAGTAAAGAAACTAGGGGTGGGCATAATTACCCGGAACCAAAGAACTTAACCAAACCGAAAAATTAGGTTCGTTTAGGGTACGGTTCCCTTTAAATTACCCGAATGGTTCTTCTTATCAAGAGCCAAACCGACGAACCAAAAGGAAATATAAGGTAAGCGTTTACACCAAGAACCATGGATATATGTCCCTCTTACCAATTTATGGTTATTTTTGGTTATTTTGGGTATTTTGGGTACTTTTCGTTCTTTCGTGTATTTTCAGTCTCGAATATTTAGGGTACTTTTGGTTCTTTCGGATACTTTTGGTTCTTTTATGTATTTTTGGTTTCAAATATTTTGAACATTTCCGGTTCTTTTGGGTATTTTTGGGTGAAATATCTGAACTGAACCGGAACCATTAAATAATCGGTTCACAAATGGTTCCAAAAATTTAGATCCAAACCGAACTGACCTAGAACCGAACTGATTTTCTAATGGTTCCTATATGGATCCTATATTGAAGTAACCGAAAGAACCGGAACCGAAAAGAACCAACCCGAACCGAATAACCGAACGCCCACCCCTTTAGAAACTAATGAAGGCCCAAGATCTTGACTGACCTTTGCGTTAGGAGCAGCCAATGTGTTCTCAGCACCCCAAGGAACATTATGAAGCCATACCGAAACAAAAGGGCCTTCGATTTCTCTCCATTCTTGATCTTCGAGTTTAGTATTATCAGGTCCTTGGTATCCGAACACCTTATCGCTAATAGGTGGCTCTTTGTATAAACTGCTACTGGCTGGTTTCCCATAGCTTTCAAACCGAGGCGCTGGCACAAATAGAATCCTTCCACTGTATTGCCTTAAGCATATTATTCTCTGAAGGGCCTGCATATACAAGCCACAGAGGAAAGATAAATATATCCAATTAGATTCATAGTCTACCAGCAATTTGACCACTACAATGCAACAATTCTCAATTTTGAAACGTACATAGAAGTCAATGCGAGCACTTCCCATCCATCTGAACATCTCTGACTCAATGTCGATATCAGCCACTAAGCCTGAAACAAATTGAACTACCTCAATACAACAAACAATATACTTCCAGTAAGCTCAGGCACTAGTTTCATCTGCAAAGAAAATTCTGAACTCTGGAGTAACGTAAAACACTTGCATACCCCAAGCAAGCATCAAGACACTAAAGAATTTGGTACTCCCTTGTGAGATAGTGGCCACATCTACAGAACGTTTATGACCTGCCAATAACTGGAAGCTAAAAAAAACAGAACGTTTCTGAACGATAGAGTTTGTTTATAGAATGGAGCAAGACCTCGGATAATCGAAATAATAGCACTATTAACACAACATCGAAGCCCAACTGAGTCCAAAAGTGACTTCACCATGCCATTACCAGTTCCTGCCGTCAAGAGATTACATTTTATATTTTATAAGGACACAACAAGCAAAGTTTTGAATGATTCCTCAAATGATGTAAAGAATACTAACCTGCAGGGACCATTCCAATAGGCAATTTTACGGCATTTCTCCAGTCTTCTCTTTCGAGCAATCCATTTACAACCTACTAAATTAGGAACAAACTGAAAGAATCAAGAAAGTAACCAAACAACTCCACAGTCAAACCTAAGAGTTGCATATTCACAAAAACAAAAGATCAATCTGTTTTACTTCGAAAAGAATGAGTAAAAGTTTTCCTAATTACCTCAACAAGAACACCGTCGCCGCTAACACAAACAATACCATCATATTTTGATACATCCATAGACCTAACAAACTCCTTTGCATGCAATTGATACTTTGTTTCTGAAGGAATCATCATAAAACAATCTGATTTGTAAAATCTCAAGGAGAAGAGTTGTGTTGTAAATCAGTAAGAACATAAAAGAAAACAGAATCCAAAAACCTTGAACCTCAAGTTGAATATCAGCATCATCCAGCCATGGCTTTACTTCATTGAGAAATATCTTCATACCAGATTTCTTCCCTCCAAATGGATTCACAAATACTAGCAATCTCTTTGGTCGACCTTAAAGATATTTGACAATGGAGTTTATAGCTTCTGTGATACTCAAGTTTTGAATTCAAAAAAGAGGGATAAACAACTTTACCAATTGAATCAAGGTATCGTCGGAGATAATAGCACCATCGTGTTCTCGCATCATCGTAAAGAGGCTCGAAAACGAAATCCTTCCTCATGAAATCTCTACCAATTTCTACTCCACAACAGATTCCTCCAATTCTCTCAACCACGGCTTTTACTCTAATCTTCTTACCTTCGACGACGAAACCTATAACATC
>OVBE01001776.1:0-34194 GCA_900406425.1 Iberis pinnata | reverse complement strand
GTTTTTAGAAAAGAGTTTGATGATTTTATTGATGATTTTCGTCCATAATATAAAGGCAAGAAAGCTGTACATGCACAGTTTCTTGGAAATCACAAAACAATCAAAACAAAATGCTCCCATGCAAGTTTAAATGAAGTCTGACTTTAAAAACGAAAATAAGGTTGAAATGGATAGAAATGGGCCTAAATATCATCAAGAGGCTCTTGTATAAGTGTTGTGAACAAGCCTCATTAAAAACCTTGTTTGGAAAACCCAATGGGACAAAACCAAACCAAGGAAAAGAGTGCAAGTCACAACACCTCTCTTGAGGATTATCTAGGTAGCTTGTATCACAACCAATGTGATTGGATTAGCACACACTAGAATACCCGAGATAATATAAAGAAGTGGTTGAAGTGTAGCTTTAAGTCCAATACTTTTATTCTCTTCTTCTTTTCTCTTGATACTTGTCCTAATGCTCCAGCAAGTTGTTTAGCCTTTGATCTTGTTATTATTCCAGCTTGAAACTCCAATGTCTCCTTATCTACAAGCTTATCCTTATATTCAAGCTCATAAACTCCTTGATCCAAAGCTGCTTCCTCAAGTTCTAGTTTAGTGCCGGTCAGGATCATATCACATAGCCTATGGACATCATACATTAAGCAGCTACTGTTATTGTCGTCCATATATACCAATAAAGAATATGTTGGTTGCTGGCTAAGTTTTTTGTACCTTGTCTGGCGACATTTCTTGTACCTCACAAGCTACCTTTGGTGTAGGGTTGTCCTATATATCATGTGCCACCATCTATGGGATGTCTACTCCCGCAACTAAACCTTCAATTTCCTTCTCAAGTATCTTCTGTCACATATATAGATGATTTTTGTTATGTTTGATTGCATTTGATCTAAAGAGTTTTGAACTTACCTTCTTTGTTAACAATCTCTTGCTTTGATTTTCGTCTGTAGTAGAAACATGTTTTCCACTACCTTGTTGTCTATTCTCTTGGACATCTTCTCGCCCTTTCTACTTCTTTTCAATTGTGTCTTGCAACATATATACATTGTCTTAGTTATGTTTTTTGTTATATATTTTAAAATAAAAAATCTAAAGAGTTGGATTACCTTGTATGTGGAAAAGCCTTTGACTTGATCGTGCTCTGTCATCGAGACGATCTGTCCACTCTCGTCGATACCCTAAAAATAATATAAAGAAAACACATAATTAATAACACATGACACATAATTGTTAATTTTTTTCCATCGCCAAATAATATATGGACAAAAAAATGTATGGGCACTATTTACATAAAGAGAATATTAACAATGTTAGCGTACCTTTATTGTACGGTTCTGAATATATGTGGCGCACTCTTCTGTCCATCATCTCCACTAGCTGGCGTGGTTATTCTTTTACAATCTTGTCCTGCAATGTATAAACATATTTTGACTATGTCATGGACATTGTTTTCCATATGTATGTGTGCATATGATATATATAGTTCGATTACCTCCTCTATGGACAAGCTTTTTTCTTAATCCTGCTCCATCGTCAAAGCCTGTCAATGAATATCATAAGAATTTAAATTGTAAACAGATTACATTTCTTAAACGGAATACAAAAGATGTAAATATTTCCTTACTTTGACAACATTCCCATGTATTTTGCAAAGCTATTGAACTATTTTTCCAACACCCGCAAAAGGATATGTGTCACTGTTCAAGTTTTCCCTTCATGTGAATCCCATTTCCTGATGTGAGGTAATCATCTGTGATATTTTTTTCTGTGATATTGTTGGGGTCAAAAACGGTCACGAAAAAATCAATATCTAAAAACAATCACTAATATGTTAATCACATGATTCTAACATCAAACCGTACTAGTCGTATCATCCCGATCATTAGAACAAGCCACGATACTTCCGAAACGATCATAAGGAATATGTTTTGGAAAAATCAGATAACAATCGTCAAATAGCTAAGCGATTATCTCTGTACTCCATTATCATTAGTGAAGAATGCTTTTTCCCATCGGGTTTTTCTATCACTAAGGTTTTAACGAGGAAAGAAAATTTGCTTACGTCGGGATCAAGACAAGCATACTCAAAATTGACGTCGAAGAAATACGAAAGACCTCGACAGATATGTTTACAGACAAGTGAAAATACATACGCTAAATAATAGACGTTCAGCTAGCCAACTGGTGAGCTATCTTTGACACAAACCTCCTATCTCTGTTTCATATCAATACGAGACTCTGTTGGAGTTCTGCAAAAAAATCGTAAAACTCTCATAAGTCCCATACTAATTGTATGAATGGTTCCGGTTATCCTTAACACCAAGATCACCATAGCTATACGATTATTTCTTATAACTTTGGGAGAATCGTGAAATATTTGCGTACAAATTTAATCGTATAGAACTATAAATGGTTAGCTGAAATGTTATACTATTAAAATCATCGTTCTTCAGAAAGGTCATAAGGACGCGCAACCGATCGTATAAAACAATAAAAGACTAACTTAAACGATGAAATTATCTTGCTTATACCATCGATATAATCTTTCCGCAAAGCTTCTATCGTGTTATTGTGCGAATGGCCATTTCTTCGACGAGAATCGTAAATTTTGCCTAAACCTTAAAACGGCCTGATATATTGTGTTTTTGATGCATTTTAACTCTCATTTCATACTCATTTTAGGTAGATTTACTTGTATTTAAGAATATATAGGGTGCATTTGCATATCATATTCATGTTTCAGGTGTTGAAGGTGAATCCATTCAAAAGAGAGATCACTTGGATGCAAAAGAGCAAAAAAAGGGGACTTAATAGGGATCAAAAGAACAAGCCTTAAAGATTAAGCAATTTGGGAATATTACAATAGAAATTTGATTCGTGGCATCTTGAATAATATTGTAGCCATGCATTCAAGCTTTCCAACAAGCCAAAAATCACCCTAAACTCCCCAAGGAATTGCAAGATATGTGCCGGAAAAGCTGTGGTCCGCTAGATTCGAAGCTCCAAATTGGCCGTTCCAAAGATACATCTTTTACACCACCTTCCACTGCTTTTCCGACACATATCTTACAAATAGCTATTGCATGCCATCATAGCTCTAAAGGTGAGAGAATTATTGACCCCGCACTGAAGGTGTATCAAACAGAATTCAGAATAGAAGCTCATACCGGTTTGCACAAACCGGTACACTAAAATGCAAAACTCAGAGACTAATACCGGTTTGTTTACCGGTCAAGACAAACCGGTACAGAGCCAAAAAGTCAATAGTTTCAACACTTTTTCTAGTCTTGACCCATTTTCAAGTGGATAACCCATGTGTTTTGGGTTAACCCAATATCCTTTTTAGAGGACTATATATATGTTTTAAACCTAATTTGTAAGAGATCTTTGAGAAAAAAACTATTATTCAACTTTCAATCTTATCTTTGATTCATATTTTAGTCACTCTTCTTCTCTAGTTTCTCTCAAGTTCTTATTGTTTGTCCTCCAAGATCAAAGAGATCTCCTTTGGAGATTTCTCTTTGATCTTGGAGGAACTTCATCTACTTTTAAGATATGCATCTTTCTTCTCTTTAGTGTTATTGCATTTTAGTACTAGGTTTTTGTTATTGGATCTAGGCTAGATAGGATATGGATTGAAGTTGATTGATGATGATTTATTGTTGTTAATGCTTGATCTTCATTCATTAGGTGATCTTAATGCTATATTTGACTTGATCACTCATTTCTAGATCATAGGGTGATTTGTGCCCGAAAGATGTTCGATGAAATGCCAGAACCAACTTTTGAATGCTAAATGAAGCTTAACCGAGAGATTGTGTTAGTTAGTTTAGTGGTTGATTATGGATTAGAACTTAAGGCTTCTTGATTGTGTAATTATCCAAGAGGTTGTTCTAGTTGCATGATTAGGAAAGGGATTAGTGCCACGAGAGTTGATTAGTCTAATTAAGGGAATCTGAGACCAATGATTAACATTGATTGATTATTTCATTGTTGGTTGATTTTTCATCATATTTCTTGATAGTATGATCCATGATCCAATGATTTTATCTTATTTGTTTCTTTGTTTCTTTGTTTCTTCTTTCTTTTGCATTTTGTAATTTAGATTTAATATTCATAAACATCATTGGCTCTAGTTTAGTTTGATTATCATATATTTAGTGTTGCAACTTTCGTCCTCGTGGATTCGATTAAACCTTTTTTATTCTACAAACGATTAGTAAGGGGAATGGTACAAAATCTCTTATCAAATTGGCGACGTTGCTATTTCAGGATTATTTTAACCATTAGTGCTTTGAATTTGTTTGGGACTAAGCCCATTTTATTTTATTTTACTGTTTATGCACTTCGGGTGTATGAACCTGAGAAGCAGAGGCCCTAAAAACCTTCTACCGATTGTTGAGGACATTAGAGCGCTTGAACGCCAAAACACTCGGGAACGAAGAGCACAAGAGCGTCTTTTTCATATTCAACATTTGGACTTGGAAATGGACAACCAGGATGAAAAAAATCAGGATGCCAATGGTGGTGGCAACAACAATCGACCACGCACCATTAGAACGAATGATGCCCCGAACTGCCATGCCCAACGCACCGGCATTCTTCCACCACCAATTGCCAACAACAACTTTGAAATAAATCCAGCCTCATCAACATGGTTCAGAATGCCAAGTTCCATGGCTTACGAAATGAGGATCCTTTTGACCACCTGGATAACTTTGATATGTTGTGTAGCACGATGAAGATCAATGGTGTTACTGAAGACGCCTTTAAGATGCATTTATTTCCTTTCTCTTTGGGTGAAAAAGAAAACTCTTGGGAGAAAACTGTTCCAACTAATTTAGTTGACACTTGGGACGCTTGCAAGAAAGTGTCTCTAACCAAGTTCTTCCCAACCTCCCGAACCGCATGACTCCAGAACGAAATTTCAGGATTTGTGCAACACGGGACTGAATCTTTTGGGGAAGCTTGAGAACGCTTCAAGGGATACACACTCCAATGCCCACATCATGGATTTTCGGGCGAGAGTTTACTTAGTACTCTCTATAGAGGACTTGCACCTAAGTACCAGATGATGCTTGACACTGCTAATCAAGGGAATTTCTTTAGCCAAACCGAAGCCGATGGTTTATTTCTTCTTGAAAATTTGGCTCAAAGTGATAACAATTATGGGGAGGACTACGATCGTTCAGTTAGAGATGTTGGTAGTGATAAAGAATACAAGAAGGATTTGAAATCCTTGGAAGAAAAGCTTGATAAGTTCATCCTTTATCAACAAGGAGCTGTACACAATATTGGTGATGTTCAAGAATATTACCAACCTCTACAAGAAGCTACTCATGTGGAATTAACTTATGTGGGTAATCAAGGTTATAACCAAGAATACACAAACTACCAACAAAAACCAAGTTTCTCATATCGCATCCCAATGTTTCTAACCCACAAGATCAACACTACCCTCCGTAGCAACATCAACAGGGCTTTCAACCAAAGCCTCAATACAAAAAATCAAGGAGGTTTCCAACCAAAGCCTCAATACTTCACCAAACCACCGGGTTTCTCTAACCGTCAAGCTCCTCAAAAACAAGCTCAAGGAAGTTCTTCTTCTTCCAATGCACAAGATCAAACTAATCAATTGTTGCAACAACTTCTCGAAGGACAAGGGAAAAACATCATTGAGTTTGGGGTCTTCAAGAAAGACATCAATGCTAAAACCAATGATCTTCATGCCAAGATTGAAAGTATGGCTTCTTACTCGAAAGCCTTAGACAATCAAGTCGCCCAAATTACATCAAGCTCCAAGAGACAAATGGGTCAACTACCGAAGAAATCTGAGCCCAAACCTAAAGAGTACATCAATAAAATCACTCTTAGGAGTGGTAAAGAGTTGCCTCATAGAGTTCTTATTGAGGAAACTAAGAATCAAGATGGGGGAAGGTCATTTTGATTGAAGATGATGAAGAGTTATATGAGGAGAATGTGGTTGAAAAGCCAACTTATGAGAAAGTGGTTCAGTCTAAGCGAAAAGGAAAGGAAATCGGTGACAGCTCTACACCAAAATAATCGGTTTTTGAGCCACCTTCTTATGAACCAAATCTCCCATTTTTGGGTCGAGTGAAGAAACAATTGTTGGAGAAATATAGAGCTCAATTTGAGAAGAAAATGAAGGATATTCAAATAGGAATGATACTTTTAGATGCATTCATGAAAATTCCTTACTATAGCAAGTTCTTAAAGGATTCAATCAAGCAAAAACTCAAGAAAGTGGAAGGGATGGTACTGCTTACGAAGGAGTGTAGCGCCATAATTCAAAGGAACAATGTTCCTAAGAAACTAGAAGATCCATAAAGTTTTACTCTTCCTTGCTTTTTAGGACCTTTCACATTTGATAAATGCTTGTGTGATTTAGGAGCTAGTGTAACCCTTATGCCTTTATCGATTGCAAAGAAACTTGGCTTTATATCTTTTAAACCATGTAGGTTCTCTTTGGTGCTGGCTGTTAGATCCGTGAAAGTTCCTATTTGAATCCTAGAAGATCTCCCAGTAAGATTAGGGAACACCAAGGTTCCAAGCGACTTTGTAGTTTTGGAGATGGATGAAGAACCAAAGGAACCACTCATATTTGGTAGACCACTCTTAGCAACCGCAGGTGCCATAATAGTTGTCAAGAAGAGAAATATTGATTTGCATCTTGTCAAGAACCATGTGCAACAATATGACATGAAGACCATAATGAAGAAGCCTACCATTGATGGTCAAGCATTCTATGTTGATACCATGGAAGATCTAGCTAGTGAATACTTAGAAGAATTATCTCAAGAAGATGCTTTACAATTTCCTTTGACAATACAACATGGTGAAGATAGACTTGTGAGTGTGGAAATTGAAGAGATTGAAAGGAGGCTTGATGCCCATGATTTGGTAGAAGCTACAACAAACTTTGAAGAACTACCTCAAATGGAGAAGTTAAGGATCAATGCTTTGGAAGTTGAAGAAGATTTTAGCAATGGTAAGACTAACACCAATGAGGATTGGAGCGAACTAAAAAATCACCAAAAGTAGAACTTAAAACCCTCCCTAAGGGGCTAAGTTATGTCTTTCTTGGCTCTAACTCTACTTACCCGGTGATAGTAAAAGATGCTTTGAATGATGATGAGGTTGGGATTTTGACTTGTGAATTGTAAAAGGTTAGAAAGGCTATAGGTTATTCTCTAGATGATATTAAGGGGATCTCTCCTTCTTTGTGCATGCATAAAATACATTTAGTGAACGATTATATGTCTTCTATTGAACATCAACGTAGATTGAACCCCAACTTGAAAGAAGTAGTCAAAAAAGAGATTTTAAAACTTTTAGATGCTGGTATTATATACCCTATTTTGGATAGCAATTGGATCTCACCGGTCCATGTGGTTCCGAAAAAGGGAGGAATAACCGTGATTAAAAACGAAAAACATGAACTTATACCAACTAGAACCATAACCGGCCATAGAATGTGTATAGACTACCAAAAACTTAATGCGGCCTCTAGAAAGAATCATTTTCCTCTACCCTTTATTGATCAAATGCTAGAATGATTGGCAAATCACCCATACTATTGCTTCTTGGATGGATATTCTGGATTTTTCCAAATACCCATTCATCCCCAAGACCAAGAAAAGACCACATGTACTTGCCCTTACGGTACCTTTGCTTACCGAAGAATGACATTTGGGTTATGTAATGCTCCAATCACATTTATATGTTGCATGATTTCCATATTCTCTTATTTGATTGAACATGTGGTTGAAGTGTTTATGGATGACTTTTTGGTTTATGGTTCTTCTTTTGGTGTGTGTTTAGATAATCTATGCAGGGTTCTTTAGAGGTGTGAGGAGACCCATTTGGTTCTCAATTGGGGAAAATGTCACTTCATGGTTAGAGATGGTATAGTCTTGGGTCATTGAATCTCGAAGAATGGTATTGAGGTGGATAAGGCAAAGATAGATGTTATGACTAGTCTTGAAGCACCAAGCTCGATCAAGGGAATTACAAGCTTCTTAGGACATATTGGATTCTATAGGAGGTTCATTAAGGATTTCTCTAAGGTTGCTAGACCTTTGACAAGACTCTTATGCAAGGATGTAGAGTTCCACTTCGATGAAGAATGTCTTGAAGCTTTCAATAAGATTAAACAAGAGTTGATAAGTGCTCCTATAGTGCAACCAACAGATTGGAAGTTAACCTTTGAAATCATGTGCGATGCAAGCGACTATGCCATTGGAGCGGTTCTTGGTCAAAGGAAAGACAAGAGGGTTCATGTGATCTACTATGCAAGAAAGAAACTATATGAAGCTCAAGTTAGGTATGCGACCACCAAAAATGAGCTCCTTGCCATTGCCTTCGCATTTGAGAAGTTTAGATCTTACTTGGTGGGTTCTAACGTGATTGTCTACAATGACCGTGCAGCATTGAGACATCTATTAGCCATAAAAGATACCAATAATTTGATTTGGAAATCAAAGATAAAAAGGGCACTGAGAATGGAGTGGCATATCACCTTTCAAGGAAGGTTGAGAATAGAGGATGAGATACCTATTGATGATTCACTTCGGGAAGAGAAAATAATGGCAATAGCATTCAACATCGCAGCCAAAAACACTTATGGGTTGAAACTGAAGATGGGGGAATTACACGCCATTAGAGACAAATAACCTTGGTATGCCGACATAGTCAAGTATTTGGCTTGTGGCAAAGAACCAAGTCTTCTAGAAAGGTATCAAAATAAGATATTTCTCAAGGAGGTTGTAAAATTCTATTGGGATGATCCTTATCTTTACACCCTATACAAGGGTGGTCTTTATAGAAGGTGTATGGCTGAAGAGAAAGTAGATGGGGTCCTTATGCATTGCCATGGGTCTGCCTATGGCGGAAATTTTGCCACTTTTAAGACTGTCTCAAAAGTTCTACAAGCTTTTTTTGGTGGCTAACCATGTTTAAAGACACTCACCAATTCGTATTAAGATGTGATCCATGTCAAAGGAAGAGTAATATTAACAAGAGGAATGAAATCCCCAAAATCTTATCATGGAGGTTGAGATTTTCGATATGTGGGGAATCGATTTCATGGGACCATTTCCATCTTCTGTTTGGAATAACTACATATTGGTAGCTATAGACTATGTGTCAAAGTGGATTGAAGCCATTGAAAGTCCTACAAATGATGCTAAGGTGGTTTTGAAGATGTTTTAGACTATCATTTTCCTAAGATTTGGAGTACCTAGAGTTGTTATAAGTGATGGAGGATCACACTTTATCAACAAGGTCTTTAAAAGCTTATTGAAGAAACATGGAGTCAAGCACAAGGTGGTCACACCTTATCATCCTCAAAATAGTGGCCAAGTGGAAGTCTCCAATAAACAAATTAAGGCCATTCCAGAGAAAACAATTGGGTCCACAAGGAAAGATTGGTCAATCAAGTTAGATGATGCATTATGGGCTTATTGAACTGCTTTCAAGACTCCTCTTAGGACAACTCCGTTGAACCTTCTCTATGGAAAGATTTGTCATCTCTAGGTTGAACTAGAATACAAAGCCATGTGGGCATTCAGGCTCTTGAATTTTGATATCAAAGATGCTAAGGAGAAGAGAGATTTCCAACTTAGCGAACTAGCTAGATGAAATTCGACTTGAAGCCTATGAGAATGCCAAAATCAACAAAGAAAGGAAAAAGTCCTTTCATGACAAGAAAATCATCTCCAAGGAGCTAGAAGTTGGTGATTTGGTCTTGCTATTCAATTCAAGGTTGAAGCTCTTCCCCGGAAAGTTGAAGTTACGATGGTCGGGTCCTTTCACGGTTAGAGAGATTCGCCCATATGGAGCCATTTTTTTAATAGAAAAGGATCGAAAAGAGATAACCATTAATGTCCAAAGTGTGAAGCAGTACTTGGAAACGAAGTTATCAAAGAAAGTGATTTGGTGTCTCTTTCTGAACCATAGCAAGCCTGAGCAAAATTAAAGTCAAGCTTAGCGACTTTAAATAAGCGCACTTGAGAGGCAATCTCATGGTATCCTTTTACATATTCTTTACATTTTAGTCTTTTATTTAGTTTATCATTTTGATTTGGTAGCACTTTGGGTATGTTGACTTTTGCAGGTGTTAGTATGCTGAATTTTCCAGGTTTGTAGGGAAAAAACAGAAAATACCGGTTTAGTGCACTAGTTTGCACTAAGCCGGTATCAGGTCTTCTAAATCCCGATATGAAAATGGTCATACCCATTTAGTGCACCGGTTTGCACTAAACCGGTATTTGATCTCTCAAAAACCAGAGAGCTCAAGCGGTAAGATGCACCGGTTGCATCATCCCATTATGGAAAAAATGGTCACACCGGTTTAGTGCACCGGTTTGCACTATACCGGTACATGTTGATTTTTTCGAAATTACTTCTCTTTTACCCGAATTTTCCCCTTTCTTCAACGCTTCTTCTCCCACACGATTTCTAAAAACTTTTACCCTCAAAAATTCGATTTCTCACTCGTTTTTGAATCAAATTTGAAGCTTTTTCTTGCTATACTTTGGATTTCCATTGCACAAATCCATCCAATTTTTTCGAGGGTTACTATTCATCCGAAAATCAAGATGAATTTTTCTTGAATTTTAGGATTGATTCTTGTTTGTTAGCCTTAGGAAATCATTGGGTATTGAGTTCATTACCATTTCCTTGAATGATTGAGCTTCAATTGCATATTTTTCCAAGGTGTAGAAATTAGGGTTCATGGGGAATTTGGGAAAAATTTTAGATAGAATTGGTAATTGTTGATTCATTGAGAATATCGTTACAATGAATATGCCAAATGCAAGTGACTAGCTAATTTAGCGAGCTAAAACTTTTTATTAATTTTCAAGACTTTAGTAATCTTGCAATTTGAATCTAAGCTTTGTGGATTGAAGGATTGAATGATTTAAATCAATGGAGGTTTAAACGTTTGCTCAAATTCCTTGGAGTTAAATCATAATATCATGGGTAGATGTTGTGTTGAAGGTGTTGAGTCATGTTGATGAAATTTGGATAAGCGAAATCATTTATGTTTAATCTTTTGGTTTTGTAGGACTCACTCATGGCACCTAAGAAAGCACCAAAAAAGGCAATAAGAGAAAGGAAAAGACATGGCAGTTGATGACGGTAAAAAGAAAAGAGCAAGAGTCAAGAATGTGATTAGTAGTGGTGGAATCACTATAAACAAGCCTACGGGTAGACTAACAAGAACAAGCCAAAATGCAGCGCAAGATCGAGCTAATGTTGATAAACCGGTGTTGTCGGAACACACCCCTCCTCCTCGTACTCCTATGGATCGAAATCCTCCAAAAAGAAATTGTATGAAGCTCTAATGGAAAACAACTTTAAGGCATCTCTATTTCTGGATCCTAACACTTTGAGAACGCTTGGCATTTATGACGAGGTTGAAACAATCTTGGATGGAATGGGGATAAGCAGTATTTTGAACATGAGTTTTGAAGGCTACTGAGAAGAAACATGCATGTTCCTTGCCACATTTGTAATTTATTAGCACGACGATGCGAGGGCACAAACAACCAGTGGAGGTCGAATTGAATTCAAAGATTTGGATGGTAACCTTAACAACATGACCCTCAATCAATTGGTAGAAATCTACGGGTTCGGAACCAAAGGTAGTGAGTACTTTGAGATGATAGCGGGTGAAGCCGAGTTCATATGGAAGTGCATCGGTTCAGGAGAATTCTTTCCGGCCAAGACAAAGGAGCTACCATTCGTCATCTCGCAATATGTTATGTACACAAGATTCTCACTATTTCATTCGGTGCAAGACATGAAGGGGGTACGGTCCAAGAGTGTGAATTGAAGTTTTTGTTGTTGGGTCTTGCCCCTATTATCCGTGCGGAATTAGAAGATGAGACTCTCTTTACGGGTTTGGAAAAATTCAGGCTAAGTGTGATGAAGATGTTTGTGGAAGTGTTGATGGTAATCTATACTTGGGGATGGAGTCGTAAAGATTCTACTCCTCAATTGAGTATTGGTGGATGGGTGACTCTTATCTTGAGAGCAGCGAACGTTGCACTTCAATACACGAGTACCACCCCAAGGTTCATGAATCTCAACTACCTCAATAAGATGTGGATTATAGTTGGGAGAACAAAACAAGACTCCAGCTACAAGTACATCTACAACTTCAACAACGTAGATGGGACAAACACAACATTCTTTCTTCACAACCAAGCGCACACCACCTTCACCCGCCGCACCAATGTCCGCTTTCAACCGGACCACCGCCTCGACCCTCAAAGACAAGGATTGAAGCCGTGAACCAACCTCATCAATCCACACCTATAGCAAGACCATCGGTGGACCACCGCATGGTCTATGGATGCGCTTGATATCATCCCGGTCATTCTTCCATGCCGCTTCACCCTGGTCCTTTACAAGATATATACTGAGAGCAAAAGAAGTTAAGCTAGTGGAACATGTTCTAAGATTGGACAACAAGGAAGTTAGTGAAGCAAGTGAAGAAGTTAACGACAATCATCCTCAAGGGCACAATATGTAGAAATTGCGGTACCGATGTCCATTTCGATCAACACCCTCTACCGCGACAACCGAAAGATCATGAGATGCATTCGTCTATGGACACGGAAGACGAACAATCGGGTACGCGGAATTCCTATCATGGTGAAGAAAGCTCAAACCAAACCGCATTCCAACACTGAAGTTCGGTTGATGATTCGAGCCGACGACAAAGGTGAAGAAGAAGAATGCCAACACCGCCACCGCCATTTCTTTCTCCTCCAATGAGGACACATTGTAAAGATGCGCACTTTCGCTTTTAATTCTCCTTTTTGTCTCCTCCTCCGAATTTTTTTTCACACACGGGACTGTGTTAATTAAGTTTGGGAGAGAGACCGTAGCTAACCTAGGTTCGATTTTTTTTCTTATCATTGCATTGTATATAGTTAAGTTTCATAAAAACCCAAAAAAATTGAAAATTTTCAAAAATCTTCAAAAACATCGCATTTAGCTTCATTTCATTCTTATCTTAGGTTGAGTTTAGCATCATGATAGGTTGCATTTGCATAGGAAGCCAATGATGAAATTTCCTTGTAAGGTTTAAACTCTAGCCTTTTGAATTAGCATCTCAAGTGTAATGGATAGGATTGAAAACTCTAGTAGTCTTGAAATATCTTGAAGTTCTTATGTTGGATCTTGAAGTTCGAGAATCCATTTGTTTAGTTTTGAAGCTTGTTAGTTCTAGGTTATCTTTGCAAATATTTGGATTTAAATTTGAATGAAAAATTAGTGTGCTCAATGAATGTCTTAAGGTGTTTCAAGGATTAATCATTTTCATAACGTTTAGTTGCCCGATAACCGAAACACGTGTGATTAAACTGGTCATTCTCATTTTAAGGATGATTCCCCTCTCCACCTTTGAACCCAATAACTGAAAAACTTGTGTGCTTCTTTTTCTTTAGTGATTGTTTAGGCAAAAACTCAAAAGTATAAAGGGTGACAATTGACAACTACCATTTAGGTAGATTGATGATACCATCTAGAAATTAGGAAGGATACTTTGCATAGCTTAAGGTTGGGGTGATACTTTGATGATTTGGGACTTTTGTCATAAGGGTAGTTCTAGCACTTGTTATATTAGGAATAAGGGTAAAAGTAGTTTGATGATATTTGATTGGGGAAAATGGGGTAGAATGATATGTTTGAAAAGAAAAGATAGGTTTCATCAAACCAAGAAAGAAAAAGATAACAATAAGGATAAAAGAGAATGGCTCTTGTGAAAAGGAAAGAAAAGAAAAGTTAAGTGTTTAATGCAAAAACAAAGATAATAGCCTAAGTGTTTAATTTAAACAAAATATTGGTGTGAAATGAAAAATCCTTGAGTGAATGAAGAATGGTGGCAAAAGATGTGCCTAAAAGGTTGAGAAGAATGATGGTCTAGTTTGAGAGATTTTAGAAAGAAAGTTGGTTTGAAAAAATAGGGAAAGTTATAGAATAGGACAAGGTCTTTTAGGGGATTTTAGAACTGGAAGTTAGATGTTGTATGCCTAATTTCCCTTTGTCTCATTTTGATTTTTCTTCTCCAAGCACTCCCTTTTTGAGATAAACTATGTATTGTGTGTGAGACCTCCTCTTGTGCATTGGATTCCCCATTCCATCTAGCCAATTGAGACACTTAAAGACCACTATTTGAGCATACTCCACTGTTTTAATTGAATATAGGGAGATAATTTAGACTAGTCAAGTGGATAGCTTACTCTTGGTTATAGAATGGATAATGAAGATGTTCGAATGATGACATAAGTAGAGATGTTAGTTTGGGAAAAATGATTTATTGCATTTGAGATGTTAGTTCACTACACTTTGGTTTAAATTTTTGGTTATGAGGCTTCCACCTTCAAACCTCTCTCCCTCACTTGCATTTTCTTTTGCTTATAAGTTTGGGGGAGTTGATATCCTTGACTTTTTGCGGTTTTCAACATTGATTTTGGTTTCATTTTAGGTTGTTTATTTTGCATCTAAGACTAGATAGGTTGCATTCGGAATATTTCTACATATTTAAGGTGTTTAAGAAGTGCGAGAATGAATTGAAACCAAAATGAATGACAAAGGATCAAGATGAGACTCAAAAAGATGCAAAAGAGGAATTGCCAAACTCATACCGGTTTGATGCATCGGTGAGAATCAAACTAATATAGAAGAAGAGAAAGAAAAAGAGTGTACCGGTTTAGTACACCAGTTTGTACTATACCGGTATCATATTTTAAGAAACTAGAGAACCAACGCGTTTAAATGCACCGGTTTGTGCAACCAGTACAACTACTTATACCGGTTTGTTGTACCGGTTTTCACTAAACCGGTATGAGTAAATAGTCAACTTTTTTCCTTTTTAAGGCAAAAACCCATTTTTATTTGGGAGGACCCTTTTGTTTTTGGGTAAAACCCGCCCCCATTTTAGAGTACTATATAATCTTCTAAACCTAATTTTTGGGGATTAAGCTTTATTTTCCTAAGAACAACTTTGTAATCCTTTGCTTCTTAATTCCATTTTGAATTTGATTTATTGCTTAGATTACTTTTCTTCTTCTAAAATCTATTTCTAATCATGATTCAACTCATTTCTAGTCTTGGATCTTGTGTTTTCTCCATGATTAGGTGAATAGGTGATGGAATGTGATGTTTAGATTTGTAATTCATAAATCTTCATGTAATAACTGATCTTAATGTTGGATTTAACTTGATCAATTGAATCTAGATCATAGGATGAATAGTGTCCAAAAGGTGTTCGATAAAATGTTGGAACCAATCATTACATGCTAAATAAGGCTTAACCAAGAGAATTTTGTTAGTTAGTTTAATGGGTTAGCATAGATTAGATCTTAATATTTCATAATCGTGTAATTATCCAAGAAATTGTCTTAATTACATGATTAGGAAAAAGATTAGTATCATGAAAGTGGATTAGTCTATTTATGGGAATCTTAAACCAAGGATTAGCTTAATAGTTAGCATTGAACATGACATGATATCATTTGTTCACCCGAACCAATAACATTCAGCATTTTCTTTGCCTTTTATTGTTAATTTCAAGTTTTAAGCTTCGGTTGACTTTTGCTAATTGCTGTTGACTTTTTGGAATTGTTGACTTTTTATTATGCATGTTTGAATGTTTCAAAACCATCCAAATCTTATTATGTTATACATAATTCTAAATGGATTAATGTGTTAAAATTTACCTGAATTTGGTTGATATCTTAAGTACTATAACGATGAATGATTAGACTTGAGTATTTGCTTAGATAAGTGCAAAATCTTGTTTATCAAATTGGTGCCGTTTCCGGGGACTAAATGATTGCCATTAGAGTTAGGAATCAAATTGAGACTAGAGCCCCATTTTTATTTCTTTTTGTTTCTAATATCTTCAACTTATCCTTGTGATCTTGAAGTTCTAGGTGTGGAACTAGGCGTGAAGGAAATATTCAAGGAAAAAGAGATAAAATGATCAACCGTCAAGCCAGCGACATTAAACGCGCCTTTAGAGACTCCTCCAGGAACCGTCAAGCTAATGACGTAAAACAAGCTCACTTAGGAGGAAGTCTCACATTATCCTTTGTAGATATCCTTTAATTCGAGTTTTTTTTTATGTTTTGGTGTTTGATTTTTGGGTATTTTTACTCTTGGAATTGCTTTAGTGTTGAAAAGAACCATGTTGAAGTTGTTTCAAAGGTGGTGGAGATACAAGATAAGACATCTTCAAAATGCTCAAGTGATTCAAATGATCATCCTAACATCTACTTTTAGTGAGGTACCACCTTCACAGAATTGTACATATTCATCATTTCATTTTTTTCTTATTTTCGGTCCCCATTCCGAACTTATTTTCACACAAGGACTGTGTGATTTAAGTTCGTGGGAGGGAGAATATCTCACATTGTTTCTATTTTGATCTTATCACGCATTTGCATTGTGAATAGGTGAGGTTTACAAAAATCCATAAAAACCGGAAATTTTTCAAAATCTTCAAAAAGATTGCATTTAGTTTCATTCTAAGTTGCATTTTGCATAGAGAACAATGATTGTATTGCCTTATGAATCTTGATATTTTGCTTGAATTGTAGCACCCTAGCTAATAGTATAATGATGCTTGAACCATTTTTAAGATTTGGAAAATCCATGCTTGGAATTGACTACTTGATGCTTCATAATGTTTGTTGAATCTTGCTTGAATTGAAGCCAATCACATGAATTTTTGGACTTAAATGAATCTAATTTTCTTGCTTATGGATTTGAAATGCTTAGCCATGGTAAAATAGCCTAATTCTATCACTCTTGTTAATCCAATTGGCCATTCTCATCTTTAGGATGGTTACCACACCTTGTTTTCCTGAAACCTTTNTTAGGATGGTTACCCCCCCTTGTTTTCCTGAAACCTTTCTTTCAAACCCCCCCCCCCATTACTTTTTATTGTGAGGTCTTTTCGGAAAATTCATAGATGGAAAAAACCCGTGTAATAGAAGTCGAACGACAAAGAAATAGCCTGTTAGAGTTAGCCTCATTTTAAGGTTAACATGCTTAGGTGGGGGAATGACTAGAATAGGGTATGAGTTTAGGGGAATCATATGGAAAAGTGTGGTTGTGTTTAAAGAGTATTGAAATAAGCCTAAGTAAAGAAACTCTAGGAGTATCAAAGAAACCAAATGGTTTGAAAAGAAGAAAGAATAGTCTAATCCTCCCAAAATAGTGAAATAAAAGCGAAAAAGAAAAGACAAAGAAAAATCTATGTCTACATGGGAAAAAGAAATTGTAAGGGAATAAAAGAAATAAGCATGCTCCTAGTAGTTAAGTAATCAAAAGAATAAGGGCTAATGTTTTGGGTAGTAAAATTTTGAAAAGGATTTAAAGATTTGGAGGTTTGGGTTCTAAGTGAAAACGAATGTGAAACATGGGATATAATAGAAACATAAAAGATATTTGGGTAGAGCATTAGATGAGGCGAAAGCCTTGTATGCATAAATTGTTTGACTCTACCTTGATTTTGCCTAATGTTTTGCATTACTCTTTTGAGAGAGACCACCTTAAAATGTGAGAAACTACTTCAAATATCTAAAAAGCTCTAAAACTGAACCAAATGGCCTAGATTTCCTTTCCATGAGAAATACCGCACTTAAATGTTAAATTAATGTAGGGGATTGGTGAATATGATGGTTTGAGGATGTTTCATTTTGATTGCTAAAAGTTAGTTCAAAGTTGAGAGAGTTATGGACCCTGCACTGAAGGTGTATCAAGCAGAATTTAGAACAGAAGCTCATACCGGTTTAGTGTACCGGTTTGTGCAAGCCGGTACACTAGAAATGAAAAACCAGAGACTAATACCGGTTTGTTGTACCGGTACAGAGCAAAAAAAAAGTCAACATTTTCAACACTTTTTCAAGTCTTTACCCATTTTCAAGTGGGTTAACCCATGTGTTTTGGGTTAACCCTATACCCTTTTTAGAGGACTATATATGTTTTAAACCTAATTCGTATGAGATTTTTGAACAAAATACTATTATTCAACTTTCAATCATATCTTTGATTCATCTTTTAGTTACTCTTCTTTTCTATTTTCTCTCAAGTTCTTATTGTTTGTTCTCCAAGATCTCCTTTGGAAATTTCTCTTTGATCTTGGAGGAACTTCATCTACATTTAATATATGCACCTTTCTTCTCTTTAGTGTTATTGCATTTTAGGACTAGGTTTTGATTATTTGATCTAGGCTAGATAAGATATGGATTAAATGCTTAATCTTCATTCATTAGGGGATCTTAATGCTAGATTTGACTTGATCACTTATTTCTAAATCATAGGATGATTTGTGCCCGAAAGGTGTTCGATGAAATATCGGAACCAACTTTTGAATGCTAAATGAGGCCTAACCAATAGATTGTGTTAGTTAGTTTAGTGGTTGATCATGATTTAGAACTTAAGGCTTCTTGATTGTGTAATTATCCGAGAGATTGTTTAAGTTGTATGATTAGGAAAGGGCTTAGTGCCATGAGAGTGAATTAGTCTAATTAAGGGAATCTTAGACCAATGATTAATATTGATTGATTATTTCATTGTTGGTTGGTTGTTAATCATATCTCTTGATAGTAAGATCCATGATCCAATGATTTTATCTTATTTGTTTATTTGTTTCTTGTTTCTTTAACATTTTTTTAATTTATATTTAATATTCATAAACATCATTGGCTCTTGATTAGTTTGATTATCATATCTTTAGTGTTGCAACTTTAGTCCTCATGGATTCGATTAAACCATTTTTAGTATACAAACGATTAGTAAGGGGATTAGTATAAAATCTCTCTTATGATGAACCAACAAGGCTTAAAACACGATAACTTCCCACTTACGATTACAGAAGAGGATCAAGCCTAACCGAAATGATGGTTGTAGCTTGTCCTGCAAGACAAGAAGAAATGAAAGAAATCCTGAAAAGGAAGATTTCCGCAGAAGAATAATTCATAAAAGGAAGATTTCTACAGAAGAATAATTCGGAAAAGGAAAATTTCCATAGAGGAATGGAAGACAAAAAAGGAAGATGAATCAACCCTGAAGCTTATATAAGAGAGACTAAGAGGAAAAACAACACACGTTCAATTCTAAACACCAAAATACTTAGGTCTTTAGATTTTTTCCGTTCTTACTAGTGAGTTATGACTCAATTAGGTTATTCACATTCTCCGTTGTTAGTTATAGGATACTCGCCGATTGTTCTTACGGCCGAGGCTATCACTTGATTGTAACACGCTCACGATATTTGGAATAAGATTTCCTCTCCTTCTTTTGTATTCTTAAATGTGTGTTCGCATTTTATTGCTTTCGTGTTCTTATTTTTTTATGTTGGACTAAAAAAATCAGGGATCTCTGGAAAATAGGGGTTCTCTCTGATTTTCATTTACTAACGAAAAATCAGACAGTGCGAATTTTGGTTCCCACCGGTTGTCACTAGAAGGTGGGGAAAAGTGTTTTCTTTTACGTCAGATAACAATTTTAGACATGGCTACTGAAAGTCAAAACGACCAACCAGTGATGTCTCTGCATTTTACACATTTTAAGAATGCATTTATCATCATTTTAGATTCATTTAGTTGTCAAAATGTTGCATCCATTGCTTGGTGAACTATTTGGAGAGAATCACTGCTTCTAATTCTGCCTCTATTCCAAAAGAAAAATTGCCAACTCCCGGGTAAAGCAATTCAGAACCCACATGACTATGCACATGTCAGTGCCATATTTTTGTGGAGTGTACAAGCTACACCTGCTGCAAATTGTCCAACCGATGTCATTGAGGACAATAAGGTTCAAGTTTGGGGGACTTTGAGTTTAAATGGAGCTAAAAAAAAGAACTCGCAAAAGCTGATTCTCAGAGGTTATCACATCCACCATCATTTGCCAGAATCAAGCCAAGTCTAGCTGACCAACCATCTGCTACGCAGAAGAAAGACACACCCTTCGTTCCTCCATCTTACATTCCGAACTTACCATACCCATAAAGGTTCAAAATGGAGATCATAGAGAAGTACCCAACAATCTTTGAAAAGTACATGAAGGAGGGTGAAGCTCAAGGAATGTTGGTACCAAATAATGAATGCAATGCCATAATAGAAGAGAAGCAAGAAGATCCTGGATCATTCACTCTACCATGCTCACTAGGTCCATTGACCTTCAAAAAATGCCTATGCAATTGAGGAACATCCATCAACTTGATGCCTCTCTCTGTTGCCAAGAAGATGGGGTTGAATGAGTATAAAACCTCCCACATATCTCTGATTTTGGCGGACAGATCTATTAGGAACCCTTATGGACTCTTGGAGAACTTGCCTATCAAGATTGGGAGTGTAGAAATACCCACAAACTTTGTGGTTTTGGATATGGACTAGAAACCAAAAGATCCATTGATCTTGAGAAAGCCATTCTTAGCTACCATTGGAACTATGATCAATGTCAAGAAGGGCAACATTAGGTTGAACAAGGGGAACGGTCCAAAGATGATTTTCAACATCAAGGAAAAAACAAAAAACCTACAATCCAAGGTCAGCTTTTCTCTATCAAGGAGATGAATGAAGAAAATCATGGAGATGGGTACTCAAGCAGCGATTCATCAGAGTACGAGTTGACGAAGGACTCAAATAAGGTTTCAGAGTATCAAGAAGCATTAGGGGGGTGTAAAGGGTCAGATGCAAGAGTTTTTTTCAGAATTAGAAGAAACCTAAAGATTGAGGCAGGCAACTAGAGTGAGAAAACTTCCCATTTCAGGAGAAGCAGATTCTAAGCTTAAGTACCAGCTTGAGCAGAGCCCACCTCAGAAACCAACTTCGGGCACAGCTTCTTCTCAAAACGGTTTTGAGCCTCAAACCCCAACAATGAACCTCAAGAGTGGTGATTAAGTGTGTCTACTCAACCCAACGCTCAAGCATTGTACACAAGATGTGAACCCAAAATGCTCAAGGAACTTTATAATTAAGGAGGTTTTACCTAATGAAACAATCACACTTATTGTGGAGCCTGATAAGGAGTCAAAAGTGAACAACCAAGACAAACCGAACAATGGTGATTGGATAATTCTGGGAATAAAGCATGGTGAAAGAACCTCGATTCTCTTTGGAGAGTCGTCTCATGGTTACTAGAGTTTAAACAGGAAGTTAAGCTTATAGACTATAAACAAGCTCACTTGAGAGGAAGTCCCATGTCTATCCTTGTACCTAGAAAATTTTCAGTTTATGTTTAGTTTTTCTTTCAATGCTCTTAAGTTTTTGTTTGGTTTTGGTGTTTTAGGTACCATAGGATCATGTCTTTGATACTTGGTAAAGGGAAAATAGGCACGCAAAATTAACGGGCAACGACTTGTGAACGATCAACACCTCGAGAAAGCAGCTCGATCATGAGCTTGAGCCCAAACCTTGTCACATCGAAGCAGGACCAACTCGATCAACTGCTTGCGAAACAGCTAGACGAGCACAACTCGATCAATAACCCGAGTACAACTCGAGCACAAAAGGTTCTGACCCGATCAGATGGCGCGATCAACACCTATCTCCACTTCAGCCACCTTCTTCAACTCGACCTGAATGCAATACCACTTCAAACCTTTTCATTATATATATATCATACCGTATTTTCTTTTTGTTGTTGCATTTTGGTCCTAGTTTCTCCTTCGAAATTTTATTACAGAAGGGACTGTGTAATTTATGTTTGGGGGAGAGTTTAGGAGGTATCTAACCACATTTACTTGTTTGAAATTTTTTCGAAAATTGATTTAATCATAATGTCATGTAGTTGCATTACCTTGCTAGGATTGTATTTAGGCTTTTTAGGTTGTTTGCATTTTCATTGGGGACTAGGATGATTACAACCTTGTATATGTGTTGCTTCATTAGATAGTGTCAATGCCCTGATTATTAGTTGTCTAATGCATTTTTATTAATTCTGAACTATGACTACACCATACTTGGAATGTGAAATTGCACAATCCTTTCTTTTCTGAAGCATGTTGTGATATGAAATTTATCTCTACTTATTGGAACCTGAACTTGACACTTAATTGTCATGTTTATGCACTGGATTTGAACTCATGGGTAGTATATACATATTTGGATTATCTTCTACCATTTTACCACTCTTGTTAATCCAAATAGACTCCCCACCCTTGAACCATGCATTCTTTCAAGCAATTTATCAATTACTAAGTGTTAGGTCTTTTATGGAATGAGAGAACGGGAATTGAACTCTATGAGATCTAATCTCCCGTTGTTCCTCAGTAGCTCAGTGGTAGAGCTGTCAGCTGTTAACTGATTGGTCGTAGGTTCGAATCCTACTTGGGGAGATTTGATTCATTCCGAATTAAAGAATTCAGAATGTAAGAATGAATGGGTTCGCTTTGACCGTTAAGAATGGGTAACCCGTTTGTTCCCTATGTCTTTGATTCTATTGCATTCTATTGGGTACTGGGGTTGATTTGAAAAAGGAAGAAAACTTGTTGGAAAATGGTAAAAGAAAAGGAAATGGTTATGAATTCTTAGAAGAATAAAGAAAAAAAAGAAAACAAAACATAATAGTCTAGTAAAAGATTTGGGGGAAATGATATGAAAAGCATGGTTAGTGCAAAAACAGAAAAAAAAATGTTAGAGAAAAGGCAAAAGCCTAAGAAGTTAATGAAGAATAAAAAAGATTAGAAACCATAAATGTTAAAATCAGAAAAACTCCAATCCGCTAGAAGCTGATAAAGAAGGAAACCTCTTCTAAGATTTGTTAAGGAAAAGATGAAAAAAAGGGAAAATGTGAACCATGAAAATCACTTTGAGCTGTAAAGGGTAATTTTAGGATCTCCTACTAGTTTTAGGAATAGGAAATTTCTTAGCTTCAATGACTTTGGGTAAATGGGATTCCATTCTTGTATGCATCTAATTGTTCTTACCTTTAGCATTCTGCTAAAGCTCGTTCTCTTTTGAGTGATCCATGTTCTGAAACGATAACCAATGCATGAAGGGACCATTTTTTTCCTCTTAACCAGCCTTTTAGCCAAATAAGTCCAATGAATGTGAATCGCTATCCATGGTTTTTTGTTTAATGAATGTTAAAGGGATAAACGAACTTGAATGAATTGTGTAGGTTGGAAGTGATCTGCATATTTTGGTTTCGAGTTCTGAATTTATTTTAGGAATACATTTATCATCATTTTAGGTTCATTTAATTGTCAAAAGGTTGCATCCATTGGATTTCTTAGTAAGTTTATGTTTTTAGATAGTTCTGAATACACATTCGCATACATGTGCATTTTGGAGATAGTTCAGGTTATTAGGGAATTTTCGGAACATCATGGACAAGTTGAAGAAGGAGAAGAAAGTGCTAAGATCAAAACAACTCGAGCCAAGCTCGATCACAACTCGAGCCCAGCTCGATCACACACTACAAGAAATATGACTATCAATAGCTTCCCAGGATAGCGTTTTTTGTGTAACTGCTATTGTATATTGATACGAGTTTTATCTATAGCGTTTCATTTTTTTGGATGCTATGTTTTCATTCCCGGGAAAACAAAAATACTTAGGCGCGTAAATTTGCTTAGTTTCAGCACTTACTATTGCAGATAATACAAAAACGCTATGATAACTTTTTCAACATAATCAATCCGATCGACTTAGTTATTTCTTTATTTCTTCATTATTTTCAGAAGATCTTCAGTGTATGCGTTACTTCGGGACATTGTTGATCTCACCGACTCGAAGATCCATTGTTTAATCGAGAAGGTATCTTCCTCATATTTAGTTAATTTGCAATGTCATATTACAAATATGGAATTTAACTATATACAGATTGTTTGATTTTGCTATTTTGATTTCAAGGTATCATCTATATTTATACATATTTTTTATATATGTTAGATGTGGAATTTAGCTAAAAATGTTATTTTTTATTCTCAGTTCTGAAATGACAGTAAGGACAAGAGGAGGCTACACGTCGACATCCAGTTTTGCTGGGGCCCATCGTAGTAGACGTAACCAAGGCTTAGAGGCTACACTTGCATCAACATGGGGTAAAAATCCAGCAAGAGAAACTAAGAGAAGAAGTAGTACTGGAGAAGAAGAACCTGTTAATTTGCATCAACATGGGGTAAAAAATGCTAGCAATGATGAGATTAAAACAGGGAAAAGAATGAGTTTTAGAAAAACTAATGAGGTTGTTAAACTGTCAAATTCCAATCAGGCAGTTGAACCTGAAGAATTAGATAGAGTGGTGGAAGATGTTGAGGGTCAGAATGTAAGATGACTTGAAGATGAGGCTAAATTTAATGAAGATGATGATGGTTTCCTGATAATGATGATGGTTGTGTTGAGAATGATGAGGGTGAGAAGGTAATACTTGAAGATGAGATAGAAGTTAGTGAGAAACAAGCTCTTGAGAAAGAAAATGATCAGAGTACTAAACAAAATGACCATGAAGAAAACGATCAGAGTATTGAACGTAATGACCATGTTAACATGGATCAACATAGAGTTAACAATGAGAGTATCGAAGGAATTTAAACTCCAGTTAATGAAGTGAAGGAAAAAAGAAGAAGAGGACCAACAAAGTTGCATACAGTAGCTACAGATCCTAATGAAAGGGTCTTAGTGTCTTTCAATGAGTATGGTGAACATGTTGGACCTGGTTTTGTTACATTGTCATCTTTTCATGGTCCTCTAGTGAGAGAACATGTTTCAGTTACATTTCCTGACTGGAGACAACTTGATCAAGTGTCTAAGGATACCATGCGCGAGGAGATCCAGGTATGTTTGACCATTTAAGCAATTGCCATGATTACTATGTATGATTCTAAGCTGACGAAGACCACTTCCTCCCTCGACGATCTCAAGAAAATCATCGACTAATGCTGAAGAGGAAAGATCTAGAGGCTGAAGTTGCTAACTTAAAACAGTAGATAGTTCGTCTGAACGATGAGAACATACGTGTCACTGAGGCAGGCAGGAGTCAGAGGGATGAATTTGAGGAGGAGAAGAACCGTCTCTTTGAAGAAATTGTTAAGGTCAAGGATGAGCTCGATGTAGTGAAAGAAACATTAGGGTTGGAGAGGGCTGGTCGAGACGCTCTGATTTTAAAGAAAGGGCAGCAAATGCAGGAGAAGTCTGCTGCTCGATTCGAGAGGATTCGACGTCATGTGGACAGTTGAAATGCAGCTGATACGGTGGCCAAGAATGTCGGGACGATTGAAGGAACACTCGGCGTTATGGGGTTCATAGAGGACATGGGCGTTTCAGTGCCGGAAGCCATTGTGGAAAATCTGCAGAAGAGTCTCAAGACCTGGAAGGACAAGCTAGACGAGGTCGAGATTTTCCCTTTATCGGACGAGGACATTGGCGTATCCCTAGTGATTAACGAATCAACGTTGAACCATGAACTCCTTTCTCAGGAAGAAGTCGGATGACTCCGTACTAGTGGGATTGAAGCCTCGACTGCGGAGCTGACTGGGAACAAGACTCCCCCCAGATGCTCCGGCCTAATCTTACTTAGACTTAAGATTTTTTTTGTTTATTTTGTCGCACTCTTTAGTTTTTGCAATCGTCTACTTTTATTATGAACTTTGACACCTTGTTGCCTATTTTTGCCAAGGGATTAATTGACGAGATCATTTTTTGAAAAGTTGTTATTCTAATCTAAAAACTTTAGTATTTTTGCCTTTAGCCCGTTTAACGATCGACGAGGCTTTACCCCGCTTAACGATCGACGAGGCTTTAGCTCGTGTAACGATCGACGAGGCTTGAGCTCGCTTAATGATCAACGAGGCTTTAGCTCGTTTAAAGATCGACGAGGCTTTAGCTTGTTTAAAGATCGACGAGGCTTTAGCTCGTGTAAAGATCGACGAGGCTTTAGCTCGTTTAAAGATCGACGAGGCATTAGCTCTTTTAAAGATCGACGAGGCTTTAGCTTGTTTAATGATCGACGAGGCTTTACCTTGTTTAATCATCTACGAGGCTTTAGCTCGTTTAATGATCGATGAGGCTTTAGCTCGTTTAATGATCAACGAGGCTTTAGCTCGTTTAAAGATCGACGAGGCTTTAGCTCGTTTAACGATTGACGAGGCTTTAGTGATTTTGAACATAATTCTCAGTAGGGTGACCTATTCCCCCTTCAAAAATCAAAGGAGAACAGAATAATACAAGATTTTGTCAGTAGCTGTGTCTTCTTATACTATGAAGACTGTCTACGTACCCATTTTAGAGGGATCAAGCCAGACGTAGTTCTTAGTACAACAGCAAAAAAGATTAAAGGTACAGTTTTAGATGTCCGCCGTTCCAAGGTTGTGGCAATCGTTGTCCGTTAAGCATGGTTAGCTGGTAGACGTTTGGTGCGACGATGTTAGTGACTTCGTACGGTCCTTCCCAATTACTTCCCAGCTTCACTACTCCATATTCTTTCGTATTGTCAAAAATATGATGTATGACGAGATCTCCAACTACATAGTGCCTAGGTTTGACATGTTTGTTATAATGTCGTGCTGCCATCTGTTGGTAACGCTGCATGCGCAGAAGTGCTTGATCTTGTAATTCCTCAAGTTCGTCAAGCCTGTCTATAAGATTATTTGAAACTTAAGAAGGTAAGTTTATGTAGGTAACAATAATCGAAAAATAAGTAGTAAGAGGTTTGAATAATTTCGACCCTGCCTTGAATCAGATCAGTGTTGAGGTCGTCGTGCTGAGGTAACATCATTCATCGTAAGCTATAAATGTTAACTTCTGCAGGGACCATAGCTTCGACGCCATGCGAGAGAGAAAAAGGGGTTGCGTTGGTCGATGATTGGGGCGTTGTGCGATATGACCAAAGGACGCCTTCTAACTCATCGGCCCATAGCCCCTTCTTCCTCTCAAGTCGATCTTAAGTCCATCGACGATAGTCTTGTTAACTGACTCGGCTTGTCCGTTACCTTGCGGATATCTTGGAGTTGAATGGCTAAGTTTTATCTTTCATTTTTTGCAAAAACCCTCAAACCGGTTTAAACAGAACTGGGTGCCGTTATCGATCACGATCTCATAAGGTAGACCGTGACGACAAATAATATTCTTCCACACAAAATTTTGGACCTCAGCATCTTGTATTTTAGCATAAGCTTCAGCTTCAACCCACTTTGAGAAGTAGTCGATCATTACCAACAGATACCTTTGTTGCCTGGATGAAGGGAAAGGTCCGACAATGTCCATAACCCACCTCATAAACGGGTAGGGTGGAGACGATACTCTTAAACATTCAACTGGTTGATGTCTCGTCGGAGCATGACGCTGACATTGCTCGCACTTTAAGTAGTAATTCTGACAATCCGAAACCATTGTTGGCTAGAAATGACCATGACGCTTGATTTTCAATACCAGAGAACGTCCACCGGAATGGTTGCCACAAGCTCCTTCATGTGTTTCGGTCATTACACGGTTGGCTTCGTCTTTCGATACACACCATAGAAATAGTCCAGATATATCCCGTCGAAACAGATCCCCTTCTAACAGCACATATTTCGAAGCTTTTTCCCTAAGACGTCGGGCTGCCCACTTATCAGATGGTAAGGTTCCTTTACTTATATAGGCATATATTTCTGATCTCCAATCACCCTTTGTTTGTTCGTCGATCATGTCTTCATCGTTTAAGGCATTATCGTTTGAGGTACTATCTACCATGTGCACCTTGGTGCGCGATATACTTGGAGCAGCGATCTCTTCAATTGGGGCTAAACGTGTCCACCCGCTTGTTGGAGCGGAGGCTAGAGTCGCCAAGTTGTCCGCAGAGGTGTTTACACTCCTCAGAATTTTCACAATCTCAACGTCGTCGAAATCCTTTGTGAGGTTTTGGACGAGATCGAGATAAGAAGTCATTCGATCATCCTTTGTTTCATAATCACCCCTGCACTGGCTGACGACAAGCTGGGAATCGCAATGAACATGAATTATCTTTACCCCCATGCTCCTCGCAAGATGAAGCTCAACGAGAAGTGCCTCGTATTCAGCTTCGTTTTTTGAAGCAGCAAACTTCAATTTAATAGACTGCTCGATGTCCTCGGCCGTTGGTGATTCAAGACGAATTCCAACTCTAGACCCATTCGATCGCGACGAGCCGTCAACATAAAGATTCCATATTCCTGCCACACTGGGAGCGAAGAGCTCTGGGGGCAGTTCGACAAGAAAGTTTGCGAGAGCCTGAGACTTAATACTAGTCCGACTGCGAAACTCAGTGTCATACTCGCTAAGCTCAATGGCCCACTTTGCCATTCAACCGGAATGACTCGGGCTATGCAGGATAGCTCGCATCGGTTGAATAGTCATCACCGCGATTGAATGTGACTGAAAATAGAGTCTAAGCTTACGAGCACTAACAACAACAGCGTAAGCCAACCTTTCCAACATGGAATATCTAGTCTCCGCCCCGTCGAGCACCTTACTGACGTAAAATATTGGCTTCTGCTTGCCGCGATCATCTCGTACCAGAACCCCACTGACAGATACCGTTGAAACAGAAACATAGAGTAACAAAGTTTCCTCGTTTAAAGGCTTTTCCAAGATAGGCAGGGTAGAAATGTACTCTTTGAGTTTTTTGAATGCCTCTTCACACTTCTCGTCCCAGTTAAATTTCTTGTTCCCTTTGTGTAATTGATAGAAAGGATGGCACCACTCCGTCGATCGTGATATGAATCTATTCAATGCGACAACCCTGCCCGTCAACCGCTGCACCTCCCTTATATTTCTAGGGGATGGTAGGTCGATGATGGCGTAGATTTGTTTCAGGTTAGCTTATATTCCTTTATGGGTTACGACGTAACCTAGGAATTCACCAGATTTTACGCCGAACGTACACTTCGCTGGATTTAGCTTCATTACGTACAAGTTCAAGATTTGAAAACACGTACGTAAATGAGATATATGATCCGAAGCCGAGGTACTCTTTACAAGCATATCATCTATGTATACCTCCATGGTCTTGCCCAACTGGGACGAGAAAATTTTGTTAACCAGCCTTTGATACGTTGCACCGGCGTTTTTCAAGCCGAATGGCATGACACGATAGCAATATATGCCCCGGTCAGTAATGAAGACAGTCTTTTCTTGATCATCTGGGTGCATCATGATTTGATTGTAACCAGAGAATGCATCCATGAAGGAGAGTAATTTGTTGCCTGCTGTGGCCTCGACGAGTCGATCTATTTGTGGAAGCGGAAAACTATCTTTCGGGCATACCTTATTCAGATCGGTGAAGTCTATACAAACTCACCATTTTCCATTCTTCTATTTGAATACCACCGGGTTATCTATCCATTCGGGGTACTTGACCTCAATTATGGAACCAGCCTGCAGCAATTTCTCGACCTCGTCGTTGACTGCTTGATTACGTTCAACCCCTAACTTTCGGCGCTTCTGTCTGATTGGCTTCATAGTGGGATCGACGTTCAACTCATGGCACATGATTGATGGGTCAATACCCATCATATCAGATATCGACCATGCAAAGGTGCTTGCGTTGCTTTTTAAGAATGAGACAAGCTCGTCTCGAATGGTTTTTTCCAAATAACGACCGATATTAGTACGCAGCGATGGGTCGTTGTCATCAATGAACACTTGGTCGATCGGTTCCAAAGTCGTCGTACACTGCTTGGTTGTCGACGATAGCCCTGGCGTATGGTCGGTAATCGCTATGCTTCATACCTCTTGAGTGCCTTATGCTCGGCTATAAAGCAAGTTCGCACAGCCCTCTGATTACCCCTAATTGTCTTAGTTCCTTTTGGAGTAGGGAATTTTATACACTGGTGGTAGATGGACACCACGACTTTCATCATAAACAACCATGGGGTTCCCAATAGCTTCACAATACGAGTCACGCCCATTATGCTTAGGGGAAGTGTAATGCTTCCTGCCGCGGTGACTGTCTCACCGTTAAATCCCGTGAGTATCTGAGATGATAGTTTTATCCTCGTCTCGTCTATCTCCGTTTTTGTAATGGTCTCTTTAAAGATAATGTTCACCGAGCTCCCCGTATCAACCAACACCCTAGAGACTTTGCCATCTTCGAACATTAGTTCAATAACGAGAAAATCATTATGCGGTGCGTCTACTCCATTTGCATCAGCCTGTGTGAATTTTACTAGATCTTCATTTGTTCTGATAGTTGAAGTACTGGTTGTTGATACTGACGGTCTGCGTTCCAATTTCCTGATTGCCCTGACCGAATCATTACATTACCTTAGTCCACCCATTATAACATTGATTCGCCGACGCGATATAGGCTGTACCTCGTCCTTCATATCTTCTCTATCCCTTTTTGGTGGTTCCATATCCTAATCAATCGGGGGTCTATGAGGGTTTCTTTTGTCCAAGTCAGTGCGGGCATTTGCTACACCTTGTCTAAAACCACTGCGATTGAAGCCACCTCGCTGTCTAGTCTAGGGGGCAACCTGCCTCGACACTGAGGAACCATACTGCTTTAAAACTATATTCTTTAGGTGCCTGCATTCGTCAGTACTATGCCCGGACCTTCCATGAAATTCACAAAAAGATTTCGAGTTATCATCGACCTGCCTTGGACATAATGGATCACATCCTTCTTTTTCTCGAAGGACTTAGCATAATGTTGCCGGGGTTCCCTATACTCATCTTTTTCCTTATGGTTCTGACGCTATTTTCCATTGATCTTTATCATCTTAGCTTTCTCTTCCTCTGCTTCGACGAAGCAACTTGTACGATGCAGGGCATCCTCCAGCGTTTGAGGCTGATATAAGACAAGCTCCTCGCGAAAACACGATTCATACCACAAAGAATTTTGCAAGGCTGCGATCGCTGCTTCGTCGGGAATAGTTAGCCGAGAAGCTATCCTTTTGAATCTTTCAATAAAGATTCGCAGGGGTTCACGACATCCTTGAGCCAATGTCCAAAGATCCGCTGTCGAAGCCTTTTTCTCAATGAAGATTGAGTAATGCTTCAAGAAGGCAGTAGAAAGCTGTTAGAAATTACTAATGGTTCCCGATGGGAGGCGCGATAACCAGGTCAACGCAGCCCCGCCGAGGTTCTCGACAAAGAATTGACGATATCCAGCATCTTTCTCAGCCGGGCTAAAAAACGTGTCCGTCCCATAGCTATTGTGAATGCGGTGAGATAATGACTAGGATCACTATTACCTTCATACAATGGGAGCTTAATCTTGGCAACTTGGCCAATCTGCGCATCGGTTACCTGCTTCGTGAATGGAGTTCGCTGAGTTTCCTCGACGACGCGCTCAATTTTTGGGGCCGAACTTATAGCCCGATGCACCTGTGAACTCATCTCACGTATTTGTTCCTTCAAAGCAGCAATTTCATCTTGACTAGTATGGGCATCTACATTCGGCTCTGGTGTCTTGTCGTTTGGGCCAGTCGGAGTAGGTTGCGGTGTTACACTAGGTGTCCCGAAGAAAGTATTATTGAGGTTGTCCAGACGAACTCTCCTTTCACTATCTGTGAACGCGGCTTCAAACCAAGCTCAAAATTCACTTGCTTCTCTAGCTTGGTCGTCGAGGCATTGAATGATTAAACGATTGGTTTCCGCTTGACGATCTTCTACTTGAGACTGCGCTTCGACCACCTCGTTAGGTATAGCGTCGTTATTTTCAGCCATTACACCGCCGTCTCAGACCCTTAGTCTTCTCTTCCCCACAGTTGGTGCCAAATGTTTAACCGGTCTTCGCAATAGGTTTTTCTGGACGCGGTCAATTTAGACAGAAGGGTTAGACGTCATGTGATAAATATGATTGTAAATATTTTAATTGTAATTTTGACTAGACGAAGCTATTTGACTATAGCATTTTGATACTAACTCTTTCGACTTTTGGCTATGAATAGATGGGGCTAAACTAATATTGTCCTCAGATAATTTGTGACCGAGATGTCTTAAGTTGCTACTCCCTGAGTAGTCGAGCTATTGATAATCGAAGTACTTCAACTTATTATCATCTTTTCACCTCGTCGATATCGGCGGTTTCTCTTTCTATCCTCTCTCCGTATCCTTGTCTTTTTTGTCCGACCCCCTTTTTCAATTGATCTGACCACCTATTTATACTGCTTCACGTCAGACTAAGTCGCCGTGACTAGTAACATGACAGGTGTCTTCGCCTGGTCGAACTTTGGATGCTGCAAGTGGGCCTCCTTTTGTAGTTGGGCCTGATTTCGTGTTGGGCTTTTAGGGGGTGCTAAACTCTGGCCCAACACTAAGTGAAAATCTATTTGGAATATATTTGAAGAGTTAGGGTTCATCGAGCATCTTCTTAATATCGGCGACTCTATTAGGCCAAATCATTGCATTTCACTCGTACGAGTTTCACAATTTCCATTGTGTTTTGGCTTTATCTCATTGTACGTAGTCTTATCTATATTCTTTGAAGGAGACGTCCTTAGCTTCTTAACATTAGAGAGTTTGTTACGTTACTGAAGATATGGATATGTGAACTTTATCTCTCTCTGCAACTAAATCAGGGAACACATTGTGGATTCTGCAACATCATCAAAGTATAATGGCCGAGTTTTCGGCTCACCGGCTTCTGAAATATGTGGGAAAGCTTATAAACTTTCAAATATGATCCCTCGATGAAAAGAACACAAAAAGCACTCACAGACACACCATTGTTGATATTCTCTTCAAAACTACTAGATAATAACAAGAACATAGTTGCTCGATGAACCTTACTCTTCAAATAAATCCCAAATTGATTTTTACTTACTTAGTTTTAGGTTAATTGGTTAATCAGTCTAATCATGATTTTAAGTCGCAATTAATTAGTGAAACAATCGCAATTACTAGTTTTAATTAATTAGGGAGACAAAATCAAATTGAGTAGTCTAGATTGAGATCTAATGGAAAACATAATAATATAGGTGCAATTAAGAAGAAGAAATCTAAGCATATCAGGGCATCCATATAAAAAATTATACCGATTAAAATTGTTCAGCTGTCTAATAATTTCTTCAAAATTAAATGAAATTTTAGTCTGGAAATAAAACTCAGTGAATAAGAAAACGAAATAATGCACATTATCTTCTTGAGTCTCGACCTCTTTCGTTCAAGTTTAGAGCAATCAATGGTTTTAGTTACTCTCTCATGAAGTTTTATATGGGAATCCATTTTTCTGTGCGATTTATTAGGAAATCTAATATGGGTTTAACTTATGTTGTTCAAAAGTGTTAACCATTATTGGTCTAATCCAAAGAAAGTCTCATTAAATTTTTTTTCTGTTCTCTCAGGAAAACGGTATTGATTCTTGGTTTTTGTGGATTTTTGAGGGACAAATATAGTCTTTCTGCTAGGACTTATTATATTACCGGCGGTAAATGTTTTCCATACAAGATTACATATGCATTAGATATGTGACTAACAAAGTTCTTTTTTGTCTTGTTTCATTGTAGGTGACTAATGATATTGATATAGAAAAAAGGGGAAGATGTGTGTAGGGTGGAGACACTACAAGGAAACCGAAAACCTGACGGACTAATCCTTCACGAATCCGTCAAGAAACGTGAATCCTTACGGATTCGTGATGGATCATGGCCGTCAGTTCTAATTGGTTAGTAATTGACAATCCGTCACGAATCCGTCAGGAGAATTCCTGACGGATTCGTGACGGACAATTAGTGACGGATCCATCCGTCAATCATTGGTCCGTCAGGAATCTCTCACTATTAATCCGTCACTAATCCGTCAAGAAATTCCTGACGGATTAGTGACGGATCAGATACTGACGGATACATCCGTCAGTATTTGGTATGTTTTTTTAAAAAAAAATAAATAATTTTTTATTAATTAGTAATTGATTAATTTTGATATAAATTATTAAATTTATTTAGAAATAATTAAATTTAATTTATAATTAAATTAAACATAAATAAAAATAAAATCATTCATAAAATGTAAAATAAGCGAATGTTTACAAACACCAAAAGTATCGACATTATATGAAAAACGACACTACTGAGATGGTGGTGGTGGCGGGAAGCGGTTTGATATCTGAGACATGAAAGTTTCCACGGTCATCCAGAGCTGCTCATCCATGTGACGCTGCATCTCCACACGTTGCTTGATAGTAGGGTTTTTCGTGTTCAAACGTTATCAATTCCTATTACACTATCATTGTCGTTGTAGTAGT
>OVBE01001775.1:0-34366 GCA_900406425.1 Iberis pinnata | reverse complement strand
AAAACCCGAAAAACCCGACCCGAACCCGAACGGGTACCCGAATGCCCACCCCTACTTTTCGCCCAATTCTGGCCAACTTGAAGTGGGTTCTTCAGAATCTGTACTTTCGTCTTTTCGACATGGTAGGCCTGTAACCATGCGGAACTCCCTCAATGAGAACCGAAGTGGTTGCCCTCCAAAATAGACCACAACTCTTTGTCATTCTTTGGCCGACATAGCATATAGTGGACAATCTTTGCTGAAAATGCAAGCTCTCTTTTTTTGTTGATAATTGGACCAAGAAAAATCCATTTGATTCTGTTGAAGATGGCTTCTCCAACTGATTTTTCAACCCTTGAAATTGTGGAAAATGATCTGTATTGATTAATGATCGTTGATTGTTTTGGTTTCTGCCCTCCTGCAAATATTGTCCTTGGTAAATTCACGGATAGTAAAAAGGAATCTCCCATATTATTTCACCTACAAAAATTTGTAAAGAAAAAATTAGCTTTTGTATTTAGGAAATGGTTTTTTAAATGTGCAGAATGTATTCCTAAATTTTAGCAAAACTTTCCTAAATTTAGCAAAACGTTGCAAAATTTCAGGAAAGGGTTCTTAAAACATTGCAACCTCAAAACATAATTACATGTTTACAAGCATATCATTGCAACATCAAAGCACTACAATAGTACGAGAGAAGGAAGCAGCAAAACTAGCTATTGAACAAGCTCCACCAATCAGAATTAATATTCGTGGGATTTAAGAAAAAATCAGGAAAAATTAGGAAAGCAAAGATGAATTGTAATATGTTGAAAATCACATGAAAAAGCATCAAATTCAAGTATTAATAATACTCTCCCAAAATCACACCAATTGTATTTTACTAATCCAAAAAAATGTATAATTTGTTGTGTTTATCAATTACTAGATCCTTAGAATCTAAAAGTTGTCAATCAATCATGGTTCTGATATGAGAAAGTAGACTAACAAAAAGAAGAGTAAAAGAAACAATCAGCAGCTGAAATGAGACTCTGATTCACATAAAAACTAGGATTGCCAGATACTCAGATTCACATAAAGAGAAAACAAATTATAATTGATAAGAGGGTACTTTGATGATTGATACGTATGACATAAAGAAAAATCAGTTTGATTTCTTATTGCTTATGCAAATGTCAAACAATATTCTAAACAGCTCAAAACAGTGTCATTTCATTATTCCAATTGACTTATCATTTCTAAGCTATGATATTGCAAAAAAAGACAGTGATTATGTATATGAAACATTCATCAGACTAGTGGCACATAAATTAAGCTACTAAATATGAAGTAGTAGTACGAAGAAGTAGCACATAAATTAAGCTACTTTCAACAAGAAACTAAAATCGTAAATCAGGTGCAAAATGGTATAGATCTACAGTACCAAGAAGTCAGATGATCTATATACAAGTATACATGCATTTGTTAAAGGATTAGAACAATTGATAATACAAAACAATCGTTCAAAACAAATCTAACAATACCATAAACACAAAATTAACATCTTAAGAATTATAACACTTAATCATACAGAACAATCGCTCACTAAGTATGACTTCTATGAACCATAAGCACAAAATTAACATCTTAAACACACAATTAACATCTTAAACTAATTCTAACAATACCAACACTATCTCATCATGAACCACTTTCTCAAAACAAATCATCATAAACTTCCATTAAACGAAGAGAGTTTCGGGTTTTTTCTGTGTTTGATAAGGAGAAAAATATGAGATAAATCGATAATCACATGAAATCGTCAGAAATTGGAAAAGAATCGCCTGAGATAATCTCCTGAAATCATCTGAAATTGGAGAAGAATCACCTGAGATAATCGCAGCTCTTAGAAGAAACTCTAACGATTTGAGAGTTAAGAAAATCGTTAGAGTTTTTAACTAAAGTAGATGAAACATCCATTAACAAGCAACCTTAACTCCAATTTTATAACAGAACCAGCCATTTAAGATCTACACTAAGTTCAAAGCTCTTCCTCTCATAAAGTTATATGGGATATAATCTAAATATCACTTCAGATTTTACGATTTTTCGAATAATAAAATTTTGCAATCACATTTACTGCATATCTACTTTAGTTTGATTTAGTTTTGGTTATATATGTACATCGTATCAATTTTTTGTAAACGATAAGATTAAAATATGGAATAATTACACTCTTGTGTACCTAAAGGTGAAGTATTTACATTTTAATGTACTTGATTTTGGTGGATTTTCACTCTCAGCAAATACCATTTTACCTTTAAAGTAAAGAAGAGAAAAAAGATGTGGTATTGATGTCTTGGTGATAGATATGCAAGATAAAAAGTACTCTTTTATTTTTAATTTTTAAAATTAATTAGTTGATAATATATATATATATATATTAAAAATAAAATTATACCAAAAATTATATTTTTATACTCGATAAACATACATTTGTTTTTTTATTTGGACACAAAGCAAAACACAAGTTTCATGACATCTATGTACACGCCGTCTTGTGTACATGATTCTAATTATTCGGAGTTTACAATGATTAGTACAACGTCGTGTATCATTCATCATGTCTACAATGTTATGTACACGATGCTTGTGTGTACAGCCTTGCATATCATGTTGCATGTGTATAGTATTACGTACACAATGTTTTGTACACAATGCTTTTATACATCATGTTAATTATTAGATGTACACAATGATGATGCAGTCCATGTACAACACCGTGTATCATGCAACATGTGTATAGTATCACATACACAATGATGCGTACATGATGTTTGTGCACATCATGCTAATTATTAGATGTACACAATAATAATGCAATCTATGTACAATGACGTATAATTATTAGATGTACAAACTGATCACGCAATCTATGTACAACATCGTTTATCATGCAACATGTATATAGCGTCATGTACACAATGATATGTACACGATGCTGGTGTACAGAAGTGAACTCAGAAAATATTTTAATCGATGTCATAATTATATTGGATCATAACTTTATCGTAACACTAAATTCATGAAAAAAATTTATTAATTAAAAATGCAAAAATCAGTCTTGTAGTGCGAAATATCATTTTGGAGGCAAAAATACTTAAGCAAAATTTAACATTAGCACCAAAAAAAAGTTTAGTTTTTTTTTTTTTTTTTGTCTAAGTCACATTTCTTTTTTACAAAGAAGGAAAAAAAATCATTGGCTCTATTTTCTTTCTTCTTTATTGTTCACTTAGAACTTGATTTATCCATTCCAATCGAAGAAACTCAAATGGATTGGCCTTGTTCAATGTCAAATTGAGGAACCCTAATCCTTCAAGCCATTGGATCTCGTCGTTGTAGACTCTTCTTCTTCTTCTTTCTGAAACCCCTCCATCCATGGCGATTTGGCTCCTTCGCCATCCCCTGTCGCTCTTCGCCTTCATCACATTTTCCATCTCTCACTTCTTGTTCTTATTCCCTTCGTTTTATCGATTTCAGTTGAATATAAACTAAAACTCTAGAGACGATATTTTTAAATCCATTAAAAGGTTCTCCCTTTTTCTTTTCCATTGCAGATGTATGTGGATTTAACTTCTGTTTGCTATAGAATGATACATGTGAGGTAGATTTTGATAAGCCCATACGAGTTTATACTCGAAAGAAGAAAGCCCAAACAGAGTTTTTGGCTGCTGAGCTGGAGTAGGAGAAAGCAAAAAGAATATTGAATCAGGTGAATGTCGTGACAGAGGTTGTTACGAAGGGCAGGTTGGACAAATCAGAGGTAAAAGGCAGAAGGGAAGAAGCACGTGATCAGAGGCAGAGAGAGTATAAAGGAGAGGAGGAGTACGGGTAAAGGACCATGTCGTATGTGTGCTTTTGGGCTGCAGAAAAGATATTGATCGTGATGAGAGCAATAGCTTTTTGAGAGAGAGAGTTTTTCTTTTCATTTTCTGGATGATTTTCTGTTTTAAGGATTATTTGGGTTGGTAATTTGTAAGAAATTTTGCTATTTTAATAAAGATATGCAGTTCTCTCTTTACAAGCTGTTTATTACTCTGTTTTTGAGAAGAAGAGTTAAGTGAAAGCTTAAAGTGGTGCGGTGAAAATGGTCGATCCTCATGTCACCGGAAGTGTGTCGCCGAACCCAACCATTGACACGGGTGGTGAGTTCTCCAGTACACCGGGTTTTACTCCGGCAGCTAACCTCCGTGAGCAAGTTGAGTTCCTCTATGGCGCATTCAACAAACTTTCTTTGGAGCAGGGTAACATGAGCAAGCGCCTGCATCACATGGATCAGATGTTTGATGTGGTTAACCGGAAACTTGATAGTCTCTCCTCTATCCCGGCAATGATGGTCCGATTTGAAGAAAATCTGTTTCATGATAACTCAAGGGGGAAACAAACATCAAATCCTCCTCTTAATGAACCTGATCCGAAGAATACTGAAACGTTTCACACTACAAACAAACAACCCATGTATCACACACTTAATCTGGCATCTCGGGAAAGTATGCTACAGAAGATTGAGATGTCGATATTTGAGGGAACTAATGGTTATGATTGGCTGGTTCTAGTGGAGCAATTTTTTTCTATTGGTCATTACAGTGAGGAAGAAAGGCTTTCAATGGTGGCTTTGGGTTTTACTGGTGATATTCACAGATTGTTTAGTTGGGAAATTTTGCAAAATCAGTTCCGAGATTGGCTTGATTTTTGTGAGCGTTTTCTCCTCCGTTTCGGGGAGTCTATTGAATCCGAACCAGGAAAACGTTTATTTGTTATCCGCCAAACCGGCACCATCTCGGAGTACATCAATGAGTTTCAGGATTTATCTGCTCAAGTCACAGGCTTGAGTGACCAGAATCTCACTGACATTTTCTACAACGGATTAAAACCGGAGATGAAGGAAGTCATCCGTATGAAGGAGCCTCGGTGTTTACGGAATCATATCTTTGATGTGTTACGAATGGAGACTAGTTTTTTCTGCCAAGCAATGACTGCAACATCTTCACCTAAGTACCAAAAACAGTCTCGTTCTGGTTTTTTTAGGGTTATCGGACTGTTCCAAACCCCTCTCCTCAATGCTTTGACTCTACACAAACATCATCTCCTCACACACAACCTGCTAAATCATCTCAGGTAGCTTCCACTATTACATTTCGTCCTCGCCAACATTATACTGATGCAGAGTTAGATGCGATGCGCCGTGATGGCATCAACAAGACTCTACAGGTTTTAACAATTGTTAATGGCTATGAATTGGAGGTTCTGGATGATAATATGATTGAACGTTCGGAGGATGAGTCTTATCCTGTAACTTCTAAATTGATGGTTTTGTCCCTTCACTCTTTGCTTGGCATTCACTCACCCAAAACCACTAAGTTACGTGGTATTATTGGCAAAACTTCGGTGATTGTCATGCTTGATAGTGGTGCCTCTCATAATTTCATAGACCCCACTACCTTGACTCGGGAAAAACTTCAACTCACACCTAGTTCACCTTTGGACATTCTGCTAGGCAATGGTGTGTCTGTACAAGCTTTGGGGATCTGCAAACAGGTTCATTTTCATTTGGCTGGTTTGCAATTCACTTCTGATTTTGTTGCATTGGAATTGGGATCTGTTGATGTTATACTTGGCATCCAATGGTTAGAAACCCTGGGAAAATGTGAAATTGACTGGAAATTACAGGAGTTTTCCTTCATTTATGAAGGCTTACGAGTTACCTTACTGGGAGATCCATCACTCCACCCAATGCACTCATTCTCTCGAATCTTGCGCAAGATCACATAATTGATACTTTTGACGTTTCTCAATGGAATTTAACCTACGCATTGAACGCGACACAACTGATTTCTGCAGAGATTTCTGTAGTTTTGCATAATTTCCAGACTGTGTTTGACTTACTTGCAGGTCTGCCACCTCTACGTGGTTTGGAACATGGCGTTACTCTGATCCCGGGTACTTCAGCCATATCCGTCCGTCCTTATCGTTACCCACATTCCCAAAAGGAAATTATGGAAACTATGGTTTATGAGATGTTATCATCAGGTATTATTCGCCAGAGCTCTAGTCCTTTTCCTAGTCCGGTTTTGTTGGTCTGCAAGAAAGATGATTCGTGGCGTTTTTGCGTTGACTACCGGGCCCTCAATAAAGCAACAATTCCAGATAAATATCCAATTCCGTTTATCGATCAACTGCTGGATGAGCTTCATGGGGCTGCCATTTTCTCAAAACTTGATCTCCGTTCTGGCTATCATCAAATCAGAATGCGAGCTTCAGACATTGAGAAAACAGCTTTTCGCACTTTGGAAGGACACTATGAGTTCTTAGTGATGCCTTTCGGCCTCACTAACACACCAACGACTTTTCAGGCTTTAATGAACAAGGTTTTTAAACCATTCCTTCGTCGTTTTGTCTTGCTCTTCTTCGATGATGTGCTGGTTTATAGTAAATCTGCCACAGAACACGTAGAGCACTTATCCGCAGTGATGCAGGTGTTTATGGAACATAAGTTATTTGCTAATAAGAATAAGTGTTTGTTTGGATTATCACAAGTTGAATATTTGGGCCACAAAATCTCTGCCGAGGGTGTGGCAACTGATTCGGCTAAAACATATTATATGCGTCACTGGCCAACTCCGACTACAATCACTCAATTACGCGGGTTTTTGAGTCTTACGGGCTATTTCAGGCGGTTTATTCGTGGGTATGGTTTATTGGAGAAGCCTCTTACTGATTTGCTAAAGAAGATCAATTTCTCTTGTCTCCTCTCGCTCAAACAACTTTTGAAAAGTAAAAGCATACGATGTCGTGTGCTCCAGTTTTAGCCTTGCCGGATTTCTCTAAACAGTTTATCATTGAATCTGATGCTTCTGGTTTGGGCGTAGGCGCCATGTTAATGCAAGACAGAAGACCAATCGCATTCTTCAGCCATGGTTTTACAGCCCAAGAACAACTTAAACCAGCTTATGAAAGAGAATTAATGGCGATTGTGTTGGCTGTTCAGAAGTGGAAACACTATCTGTTAGGTCACAAATTTCAGATTCATACAGACCATAAGAGTCTTAAATTCTTGCTAGAACATAAGGAAGTTAATATGGAGTATCAAAAATGGCTTACGAAGTTGTTTGGGTATGATTTTGAAATTTTTAACAAACCAGGCACTAAAAATAAAGCTGCAGATGGACTCTCACGTATTGATAGATTGGAATTTTCAGCCTTATCTCCACTTCTACAGGCTATTACAGTTCCTTCAAAACTTTAATAACATGACTTATATGCAGAAATCGCTGCCAACACTGCCATACAAACACTTATTACACGTTGCCTTCAGCAACAACCTGCAAGTAAGTATCATCGGGTCATTGATAACAAATTATGGTACAAGGGCAGGCTGGTGATTCCAGCCTCATCTGTCTTTATCCCTGCAATTCTTCATGAAGCGCATGATGGTAAATTGGGTGGTCACTCAGGGGTTCTCAAGACCTTGAAACGCATCCAACTAGCTTTTCATTGGGAAGGTATCCCTGCGCACAGTTCAACAATACATCGCTACTTGCGTTATTTTCCAGCAACACAAGCACTCAACCTTATCTCCTGCAGGTCTTCTTCAACCTTTATCGATACCGGAACTGATTTAGGAGGATATCTCCATGGATTTTATCGAAGGACTTCCGGTTTCACATGGTTGGAATTTGATTCTGGTGGTTGTCGATCGTTTGAGCAAATACGCTCACTTTCTCAGTTTGAGACACCCTTTCACTGCGTTGGATGTCGCTGCCCGTTTTACTCAGGAAGTGGTACGGCTCCATGGGTATCCCAAATCCATTGTCTCTGACAGAGATAAAATTTTCCTCAGCAACTTCTGGAAAAAACTATTCAAATTAGCAGGCACTACTTTGAAACATAGCACCGCTTTCCACCCACAAACCGATGGTCAAACGGAGGTTCTTAATCGTTTTTTGGAGACTTATCTCCACTGTTTTGTCTTTGCGAAGCCCCGTCTATGGTCGAAGTATTTATCTTGGGCTGAATTATGGTATAATACTTCTTATCATTCTGCCCTCAAGACATCTCCGTTTCAGGTGGTCTATGGTAGGGAACCTCCTGCCCTGGTTCATTTTGAACGTGGGTCAACTGCAAACACAGACTTGGCTACTCAACTTATGGCTCGTGATGAAGCTTTGCTTCTCATTAAGTCTCACTTACAGAGGGCCCAAGCTATCATGACAAACCAGGAGAATAAACACAGAAGGGCAGTTGAATTTGCAGTTAGGGATTGGGTGTATTTGAAACTCCAACCTTATAGACAGCAGTCCGTGTATCACAGAGGTTCGCAGAAGCTCTCAGCTAAGTTATTTGGTCTTTTTGAAATCTTCGAACGGATTGGAAAGGCAGCCTATCGTTTACAGTTAACACACGGTTCTAAAATCCACCAGGTTTTCCATGTTTCACAACTTAAAGCGGTTATTGGTTAGGCTATTTCTTCTCCCACTTTACCTCCACCTACTACTGATCTCATTACTTCTGAGCATTTCTTACCTACAGATGTTCGTGATACTCGTTACAACATCAATGTGAGTTGGAATGGCTGGTACAGTGGACAGGTTCTATCGATATGGATGACACTTGGATGTTGGCTAAAGATTTCAAACAGCAATTTCCTTATTTCAAGCTTGAGGACAAGCTTAATCTCAAAGGGGAGAGCATTGATAAGCCCATACGGGTTTATACTCGAAAGAAGAAAGCCCAAACAGAGTTTTCGGCTACTGAGCTGGAGCATGAGAAAGCAAAAAGAATATTGAATCAAGTGAATGTCGTGACAGAGGTTGTTACGAAGGGCAGGTTGGACAAATCAGAGGTAAAAGGCAGAAGGGAAGAAGTACGTGATCAGAGGCAGAGAGAGTATAAAGGAGAGGAGGAGTACGGGTAAAGGACCATGTCGTATGTGTGCTTTTGGGCTGCAGAAAAGATATTGATCGTGATGAGATCAATAGCTTTTTGAGAGAGAGAGAGAGAGAGAGTTTTCTTTTCATTTTCTGGATTATTCTTTGTTTTAAGGATTATTTGAGTTGGTAATTTGTAAGACCTTTTGCTATTTCAATAAAGATCTGCAGTTCTCCCTTTACAAGTTGTTTATTACTCTGTTTTTGAGAAGAATAGTTAAGTGAAAGCTTAACAGATTTGTATTGAATAGCTAGCTATGCTGGATTTGACTCGGTGTCATGTTTTTGTTAGAAATTTTTTTGTCTTTTGTGATAGCAATATCTCAAGCTTAGATCTTGTCCACTGCAGTTCCATGCTTTATCATTACTAGTCTCTGCTTGAGGGTGGTGTGTTTACATTAATTCTTTTTTTTTGGGCTTCATAAGACAATGTGTGTGTTGCAGTTCAAAACTTCTTTTACAAGATGGAAGCTGCTTTCAGAGCTCATCCACTTTGGTCTGGTTGTTCTGAGGATGAACTAAACAGCGCTGGAAATGTGAGTATCAGTGCCCTTCTCTTTCTGTCTGGATCGTTTGCATCTTCTTGCCACAATCATTAATTTTTATACAGAAATGTTGGCTAATTGTTGTTTATTGGGTTTTGACAATTTGGGACTTGTAGTGGATGCAAGAGTTGCGCTACATCTGTCTGGGACGATGCTGGGATTCTATCCTGTGAAGGTTATGCCGTTCAAAACTGCTATTGCACCGGGTAACCGGACATTCCTGCCAAGGGTGAGACTTTTGTTTTGTCTTATGTTTCATCACATTCTCAGTGCAAAGTTATGTGTTGTCACGCTGGTGATGATTGCTAATGGGTTTTGCTACTTGGATCTGCTTTGGATTTGGTTGCCTAAACTTGAGTTCATTCATAGATATCATTCACTGTTTCCGAACAGCTTGTTTACTTGCAAAAGAAACCGAAAGACATGAGGGTAAAAGCATATTTGTTTCATGTTGAGCTAAGCTCCTTCTATAAGGAAGCATTAAATCTTTGTTGGTGTCTCTTTCATGGTTTGCAGACGTATAGTAAAAGATTTGCTAGGAGCATTGCCAGAGGGATTGAAAGATGCTGATAAATGTGTCTTTGTTTGATTCTTGTGTTTTGAGTGATTGTTTAAACGATGTAGCTCGGTTACTTGAAAAGCTAATAATTAATCTACTTGTGTTTTATTAGTATATAAATTCTAAATCCAATTTCAACTACTTGTGTTTTATGAGAACTAAAAAAATTTAACACTAATAATGATAAATTAGAAAAAATTGAAATAGTATTTTGACAAATTGTTATCAGAGACAAAAGTTCAGCCGTTCTATTTCAATAATTAGGTTGAGTTTATATACATGAGACTCCTAGCAACCCTAAGATATTAGTCGATAATTACAACTTGTGCAATAAGGAAAGTATCCNCCCAACCCCCCCCCCCCCCCTCAAGGTGGAGCATGTAGGTTCTTGATGTCCAACTTGGATTGAAACACTTCAAATTCCGATCTTCCCATTGCTTTTGTTAAGATATCAGCGAGCTGCTCTTTGGTGGAGACATGATATGGTTTGATCGTTTCCTTCAAGACTTCATCACAAACGAAATGGCAATCGACCTCAAGATACTTTGTTCTTTCATGAAAACCGGATTGGCGCTAATGTGAATAGCCGTTTTCTATCACACATAATCGTCATAGGTTCGGTATGATCATGACCAAGTTCCTTGAGTAATTGTTTGATCCAAATCAACTCTTTTGTGACAGCATTCATGGCACGGTATTCACCTTCAGCCGAAGAACAAGAAACCGTGTTTTGTTTCTTTGTTTTCCAAGATATTGGTGAAGAACCAAGTTGGACAATCCAACCAGTAAGAGAGCGTCTTGTTAGTGGGCATGCAGCCCAATCGGAGTCACACCATCCAGTGATATGTAAAGAAGAATCAGAACGAAGAAGAATACCTTGTCCAACCGTCCCTTTAATATAGCGAACCACTTTCAATGCTGCTTGCCATTGTGTTTCGGTTGGAGTTTGCATGAATTGCGATAAGATATGTACCGAGTAGGCTAAGTCAGGTCTTGTGGCAAGAAGATAAATGAGTCGGCCAATGAGTCTTCGGTAAGGTAGGGGATCATCCAACGGAGCCGTAGTTGAGGTTACAAGTTTGTGGTTTTGATCCATAGGAGAACCAGCAGGTCTCGAATCCATTAAACCAGTATTTCGGAGAATCTCAAGTGCATATTTTCGTTGACACAAGTAGATTCTGCCTTGATTACGAGCAACTTCAAGGTCTAGTAAATATTTCAATTTTCCGAGGTCTTTCATATAAAAGCAGGTGGCTAAGTAGTTCTTGAACGTGTGTATCTCGGTAGAAGAATAACCTGAGATAATCAAATCATCAACATACACTAAGATTCTTAGAGAATACCCGGATTTGTTGAGCACAAACAAGGAGTAATCAGAACGAGTTTGCTTGAAACCATAGTGTTGAAGCGCTTGAACCAGTTTTGAGAATCAACAATGCGGTGCTTGCTTGAGACCATATAAAGATTTCCTGAGACGACAAACTCTGCTTTCGGTTGGAGATGTGAATCCTTACGGAATCTTTATGTAGACTTCATCTTTTAGATCGCCGTGTAGAAACGCGTTGTGAACGTCCATTTGATGTATTTCATGGTTTCGTTTTGCAGCGAAATCAAGAAACATTCGAACCATAGTCATCTTAGCAACATGTGAGAAAGTGTCGGTATAATCGACCCCTTCTTTTTGGTGATTGCCAAGTACGACCAGCATTGCTTTATGGAGTTCTAGCGTTCCATCGGATCGAAGTTTGGTTGCAAATACCCATTTAGTACCTAATGCCTTTTTTACCGTGTGGTAGAGGCATGAGATCCCAAGTCTTATTGCGTTCCAAAGCTTCAATTTCGTTACTCATAGCCTCTTTCCAAATGTCATGTTGCATAGCCTCTTTAAAGGTCCTTGGCTCGGTTTGATTGGTAAGCGAAACGGTGTAACATGAATGTTGCGTAGAGAAGCGGTCATTAGACAAATAAGCTGAGATAGGATAGGCAATACCTGAAGATGACTAAGTAGAGGCGGGTGTAGTATGAGAGAGAGGGTGAGAGAGTGTTGCTGTCCCAATAATATAGTCACTAAGCCGAACGTTTTTAGTTCTTTTTCTTGGTGGTAAAGTACGAGTGGCAGCCTCGGGACTTTGATATTGCTCAATAAGAGGTTGTTGTTCATCAAATACTTGAGTCGTATGAGGAGAAGTACAACAGCCGGAGTATCTTGAAGTGGAGGTGATGGTGGATTCGGTTCGGCTTGTGGATACAGGTCATTGTGAGGCATATATGGACTAAAGACAGGAGACATAAGGACATACGGGACCGGTTCCGATGGAGGAGTAGTCTTTAATGGGAAGACATCCTCTTGGAATATAACATCACGGGAAACAAAGATACGTTGCGTATCTAGATCAATGAGTTTCCAGCCCTTTTTTCCATAAGGGTATCCAAGAAATAGACAACGTTTACTCCGAGAAGCAAATTTTTCACCTGTCCCGGTGATGTTGTGTGCGTAAGCTAGGCAGCCAAGAACCCGTAAATGAGCATAAGGCGGTGGTTTCATGTACAGTTTTTGGAACGGTGTGAGGCTGTTAAGAACCGACGAGGGTGTGCGGTTAATGAGGTAAGCCACAGTTAACACACATTCTCCCCAATACTCTATTGGTAGATGAGCTTGAAACCGCAATTCTCTTGCAACATTAAGAATATGTCTATGCTTTCTCTCTGCCCGTCCATTTTGTTGAGGCGTGTAAACACACGAAGTGTCATGTAGAATGTCGTTTTCGCGAAGATACTGTGAGAGACTTAAGAATTCGGTTCCATTATCCGTTCTTACTTTCTTGATTTTTTTGTTAAATTGTCGTTCAATCATTGCATTGAATTCCTTAAAATATCTACCAACTTGTGATTTATCCACCATAAGATATAACCAAACAGCTCTTGAGTGATCATCCACTATGGTTAAGAAATATTTGGAATCACAAAATGCTGTTGTTCGATATGGTCCCCATATGTCAAGATGTAATAAATCAAATAACTCAATAACATTATTAGAACGATCCGGAAATGGTTGGCGTGTTTGTTTAGCCCTGAGGCAAACGTCACAATTCTGAAAAACAACATTATTGCTAGTAGATAGAGTAGGTGATCCAAGAGCTAAGCCAGTAACTCGCATAGACGGGTGTTCTAATCGCATATGCATCAAGTAGGATTCATCCGAAACTGCAGCTTGACACGAGACGGAACTATCGATTGCTCAAAACCGGTATAAGCCCTCTCCCTCTCTTTCACCCGCTCCAATCAGCATCCTCGTTATACGGTCCTATAATATCATCAACTTGTCAGTGGTTTGTCCAATATTATTATAATCAGTGACAAGTTGGCCAAATGAAATCAGATTCAAATGAAAATCTTGAATGTAATACACATTAAAGAGAGTCAAAGAATAAGATAAACGAGTTTGTCCTTGGCGTGATGAAATCACGTTATCTCGAGCTGGGAGACGGACAGAGACTGGAACTACATCATGGAGTTGTTCAAGTAAATCTGAACGGCCCGTTATATGGTGTGTCGCACCTGTGTCTAGGACCCATGTGTTCTCTGTGTTCTTACCATTTAAACGGTCATTGTTGCAGCCCGCATTGATGATGTTTTGAATCAGCTTCCATTGATCGTCCGTAACACCAAGAATACCCTCACGATCTTTGTCAGAGATATGTGAAGGTGAAGAAACGGTTGCAGAGTTGGCAGCTACAACCTGCGTCGAATTTGCTTTTGGACGAGGACGTGATGAAGCAGAGTTAGAAAAAGAACGAGCATTACGTGGTCTCTCACCCCACCAATTTGTAAATCCAATGATTTTGAAACAGCCAGAAGCTTCATGACCTGTTCTACCACACGCAGTACATTTTCTCGTCGGATCTTTATTAATTGGACCGGGTTTTGACATGTTCATGCGTTGAAAGTAGAAGCTTATGAGACTTGTGCAGCGAAACTCATTACCGAGACATCAGAGTGCATCGCATTTTGGATTGTCTCATTTTGTGCCACTGTCTGATATATGGTATCTAAGTCTGGCATAGGAGAAATTGCACATATTTGAGACCGTATAACGCCATGAACCGCATCGTCCAAACCGGCGAGAAAGTCATGTTGAGTTAAGGTCACAGGTGCAATGCCCGCATGTACAAGTTTTGGTTGTCATACATTCCGAAATGGCATCCCATATTTTGGTTAATCTTCCGAAATATTCATCGACGGTACTGCCACTTTGTTTGCAAGAGGCGAGTGAGTTGCGCAGTTGTTGAAGCCGAGCCCCACTCTTGATGGAGAACCGTTTTTTAATGATATCCCAGAGATCTTTTCCTACTTCCTGAGTTGAAATCGTGGAACGTAATTTGGGATCAATGGTTTGTTTGATCCAGCCTACTAACAAGTGATTGTTGGCAATCCAATCTTCTAGTTCCGGAGAATTGGCAGAGGGTTTCGGAATCGAGCCATCGAGAAATCCGAACTTCTTCCGGGAAATTAACGCGATCCGGAGGTTAAGTACCCATTCATCATAATTGGATCCGGCGAGTGAAGGTTGAGAGATTATCGCTCCGTGATTATCGTTATAAGAGAGGTCGTAAGGAGAAATTGTTTTATGAGAAGGAAGGGCCATGGTAAGACAGAAGAAAATAGAACGCCGAGAGGCTTAGATAGAGAAGAAGAGAGAATTGCCGAGAGGCTTTTCGGTTTTCGCGGTGAAGAAGAGAGATTCGCCGAGAGGCGTTGGCCGGAAAAAAATCAGATTTGGTCGTGCTCTGATACCATGACAAATTGTTATCAGAGGCAAAAGTTTAGTCGTTCTATTTCAATAATTAGGTTGAGTTTATATACATGAGACTCCTAGCAACCTAAGATATTAGTCAATAATTACAACTTGTGCAATAAGGAAAGTATCCTAACATATACTTCCCAATATATTTTTACCTCATGTTCTAAACCCTAAACATGCCTTAAATCCTAACACAAATTTTAACAATTATATATTTTAAACTTTAATTCTTAAATATAAAACTTTTATCTTTTGACTTCAGACTCTGATTTTGAACATTAAAGCCATTGTTTACATAAAATATAAATAAAAAACAAAATCTTTAAATTTCAATTTTTTGACCCCTAAACTTCAACATCCAACACTTATAATGAATTTCAAAAAACATTTGTAAAAATTAATTACTAAAACAAAATTATATTACTTTCAACATGGTTTTCAAACTTGAATATCATACCTTATATCTAATCTAAAACTATATACTTAATTCAAATTTCCGAAACCAATTCTATACCATAAACTATATATCCATAAAACCATAATTCCAATTCATAATGTAACTTAAATCTTAAACTACAACTCAAATTTAATAATTCTTAAAATATAATCTAAATTTTAAATTATAACCCTAAACCTCATATTAATTCTAACCGTAAACCCTAATCAACTCTTCTAACTTTAAATATTAACCCTAAACCATAAGCCTCATTAATTCTAACCCTAAACAACTCTTCTATCAATAAGCATTATTAGGATTCAGAGAGACAATGTCACTATTATTATTAGTTTAGATATTATTAGGATTTAAACTGGGATTGGTTTAGATATTATTAGGAAATTGTTTTTTAATTTTAACCGAAATCACAATTTTTAATCGTGATTTTAAGCTTAAATCCCATTTTAGGATGGTAAATCGTTTTGGGAGGGGGGGGAGGAATCGATGAGAACAAGTAGTTTGTAGAGTAGGCTAAAAAGATGTCTAAGTTCAGGAAAAATTTCATGAGCTCCAAAGTTCAGAAAAAAATAATTTGGACGCATGATATTCGGGGCCTAGTGAAGTCAACCAAAAAAACAAATATGAAAATCTGACATTTGTCGTGAGAGTGAAAATGGTAAAATATAATCATACATAAAAATAAGAATATGATGGAAAATTAGTTTTCTCTATCATTACAAAAAGTATGTTAGTAATTACTTTTCTAAAATTCCACCAAAATGAAATTTACCCTTGAAATATCATACAACATAGTCTCATGAAATTAATTTCATACAATCATCTTTCTTTATAGTTCGAAATTAAAAACACAAGAATAACATGATATATAAACAAACAAAAAATAACACATTCATTTTTATAGTTTGACAAGTGAATAAAAAAAAACTGAGTGGCTTGTGTGTTTTAAGCCGATCCAAACTCAGAGAACCACTTCTCATGTTTCTCAATATCAGATGCACAAACACTTGGTTGCACTTTCTTTATAGCTTCTTCAAAATCACACATAGCCACTGGATCGTTTGAGATATCATCCTTTGACATATTCTTTATCTCATCTCTAGTTTTACCTGCTATCTTACGCCTCATCCCATTCATCGACGCATCTCGGCACACATTAGTTAGATCATCTCCACTGTACCCTTCTGTTCTCCGAGCCACATCTTCAATATCAACATCACTCGCCACCTGAAAAGATCGACATTACATCCAAGTTTGCGATTTTATGTTTAACCAATTTATGCAGTGTTGTGTTATTAACCTCCACTGTTCTCAGATTGATGTTGATAAGAGCTTTGCGACTTTCTAAATCCGGTAATGGGATATATATACGTTTTTCCAGCCTCCTCCTGCACCATTTATAAGCTCAATAGTCAGCATTTCGATTTGTATTTTAAGTAAGTCTAGAGCTTAAGATGAAAACCTGAGAGCTTCATCTATGTCCCATGGGAAGTTTGTAGCTGCTAATACCATTACTATTTTGCGACTACCATCTTCATTTGTCGCTGTATTACTTACTCCATCTACTTGAACTAGGAGTTCTGATTTCACCCTTCTTGATGATTCATGCTCTCCAGAACCCCTGAGTTGTACACATTCACTAATTACAGATACATTCTATTCGGTCTTTTGAGATCTCGGTGTATTGAACTAAATTACCCCCGGGAATTGCAAAGAGAGTCGATCTCGTCAATAAAAATTGTGCTTGGAGCATATGCCCTAGCCAGATCAAACAAGCATCTGACCATCCGTTCACTCTCTCCTCGCCATTTTGAAGCCAATGTAGCAGAAGAAACGTTGAAAAAAGTGGTACCACACTCAGTTGCAACCGCTTTCGCCAAGAGAGTTTTACCTGTCCCCGGAGGACCAAACATGAGAACTCCTTTCCATGGTCTCCGAATACCCTGAATGGAAAAAAGAGATTAATCAAACATATCATCTTCCATAACTGGAGGATACCAAATAGATGAATGATAGTTTCATTACCATAATTCGTAGCATAAGAAACAAAATCAAAGTACCTGAAAGTATTCAGGCATCCATAAAGGAAGGACAACCGCCTCCTCAAGCAGCCTTTTGGCTTCAGACAAACCTGCAACATCATCCCAACGGACACCAGGAGTTGAGTCCAACACATCCCTTTCAAGCATAGCAGCCAGATCTTCATCAGGTCCTTCATACAATCCCCTTTTTGACTTCCCATCTTCAGCATCACCATTCTGATATCAACGAAGGCCTCAAGTTTTATTAGGTGTTAACAATACGTTGAAACTACTTACTCAACATCACCATAAAAAAGTAAAGTACCAAAAAAGTTAAGTCTTTAGATATGGAATGGAATACAACACTAAACATTCATGAGCCAACATTGTTTATAATAGTCGATTCAGTCCAACCAATGCATAAAAATTTAACAACTTTTCATGATATTCTGTCTATCGCTATGAATAAAGTAATAAGTAAACTAAACGAAAAGAAAATGCCATAGTTTACACGCAAATCATAGGAAATATTCAAATTAATCTCACTATCTGGAGTAACAAAAGGAAGTGATATATAACTTACAGTAGATTCTGCCTTGGTAGATTTTGAGGAAGCTGCTTTCTTTCCGGCAGCGGAAGAGCGGGCAGCAGCTGCACTAGACTTACTAGTAGCCCCACCTCTTCCACCTCGGGAAGCTGGACCAGTCCGTGTTGTTGGACCACGAGCCCAAGCACCATCTTGAGGTGATTTTCTCGTACCAACTTGACCAGACCTAGCCGGTCTTCTACTAGAAACATCACGGGTAGGAGGTCTCCAAACATCAGGGTCATCCATTGGACCACCAGATGAAGTTGGATACTCATCCAATGGCTGAAAAACAAAGGATGATTTGGTATTGATAGGTGGAGAAGCAGCACGACGTCCAGTGGGAGCTTCTTTAAAAGCTCTTCTCTCTGCATCCAATTGCTTCACAACTTCAGTCTCTTCCATTACAGCTTTTTTAACATTCATCCATTTCGTCCTCATCAAAGGATCATCAAGAGTGTTTAAATGCCTAAAAGACAGCATAATATCACTTCAGAATCACTAATACAGATATATAAAAGTACAATCTCTTTCTCTACATTCTTCATTTGACCAATGCAGTTCTCAAAAACTAGCTAGGCCTTCAATTGAATCGAGGAATCAAGAGCGATTGAGTTACTTACTTGTTGATCTGAGCAATAGCACCATCGAAGAAGATAACAGAAGTGTCATAAGATCCTTCTAGTGCGTATTCTCTAGCTAATTTCAAGTGATCTTGTAGACCTGCTAACGAATTACTACTACCCACCATTTCTCTTATACTACAATAACCGATCTCAATGCCAAATCTAGGGTTCCAGATTTCAAGTTGGAACGATGAAGAAGAAGAAGGAAATGGAAGCCACGTAAATGATGGTAGATATGATCCAGTCTTCTCTTTTGTTCCGGTTTTAATTCAAATTTAGATTCGGGCCCATATACGGCCCACTTAAAACTCAGTAAAGGTTAAAGAGTTTTATTCTAGAATATCATAATAAATTCAAATTAAAGGTCTTATTACACGATTTATCTTTCTTTTTTTTGTCTGCCACAATATTTCTTTTTCTTTTGATATAAAGTGTGGGATAAAAATATTTAAAACAATATTAATGTTATAAATATGACATATTTTTCTTAATATTATATATATTATATATGATAATGTGGAAATATGTACAAAAAAATAATTTGTAAATTTATCGTTATATATTTATTCATGCATATATTAGTTAAAGATACATATATAAAAAAAACATTTATAACATAAAATGTCTTTTAAAATAAAGTTGATTTCACTAGCCCTCAACTTTATCCATCCAATTTTTTTCTCCTGAACTTTGTAGTTCTTTAATTTCCCACATGAACTTAGATTGCTCATTACCCTCCCCTCAACTTTATCCATCCAATATTTTTTCCCCTGAACTTTGGAACTCCTTAATTTTTCACCTGAACTTAGATTGCTCCTTACAAGACCCCCTCAACTAATTGTTCTCATCATTTTACACCCAAAGTAATTTAGAACACTAATTTGCGATTTAAATTATAAAAGCGATAACAAATCACGTTTTGGTTTAACCCAATAAATCTTAAGTTAAAATATTTATAATATTAAATCTTACGTTAAAATATTTTTAATATTAATTTAAAACTAATACAACAAAAATATTTTAGAATAAAAAAGTAATAAGTTAAATATTACGTTTTTAATTTTAAAAATAAATTCTTTTAAAATGTTATAATATTGTAAAATATTTAATTTATTATTTTAGTTAAAATATATTAAAAATCAATTAAAATAATAAATCAAATATTTTGTTTTTAATATAAAAATGTTTTAATTTAATTTATTATTTTACAATATTTTAATATTTACAAAAAAATAAAATAACAAAATAAAATATTATTTTTTAATATGAAAATTTAAAATATTATAATATTATACATATTTAATTTATTAGTTTAATTGATTTTCAAATATTTTTGTTGTATTAGTTTAAAAATAATATAAAAAAAAATTTAATGTAAGATTTCTTGAGTTAAACCAAAACACGATTTGTTATCGCTTTTCATAATTTAAATTGTAAATTAGTGTTCTAAATCGTTTTGGGGTAAAATGATGAGAACTAAGAGCTGAGGGGGTCGGGTAGAGAGCAATATAAGTTTAGGTGAGAAATTAAAGAGCTCCAAAGTTTAGGGGAAAAAAAATTAGATGAAAAAAATTGAGAGGACTGGTAAGAAGCAATCTAAGTTCATGTGGAAAATTAAAGAGCTCCAAAGTTTATGAAAAAAAAGATTGGATGAACAAAGTTGAGAGGAGTTAGTGAAATCAACCCATTAGTATAAGAAATCTTGCATTATTTAAAATTTATTAGTTAATAATAAAGATTAATACATTCAAAGTTACATTAAATTCACATTTAAACTTACATATACATATAGTTAATTGTCTTAATTTTTCTATGTTTATATCTAATCAAAGAATTTGCTTAAAATGTATTTAAAAATATCACTAAAATAAGCTTTATGTTTTATAAATGGTAATAAGTTTGTATTTTTTTTATAGAGAAATACTTTGAATAAATGGAGTATACAATACATTGAATGGAGTATACAATACACCACAATTAGTTTCCCAAGATAATAATACTTTGTAAAGGAGAATCAATTATTTAATTAACAAAACACTCCTTATTTTAAAAAGCTACATACATAGCTTCAATAAACAGCAAAGCAAACAACAATGTTTTAGACCTTTTACTCCACCATTCCATGGTGAATTAGCTCCTCTAATCCATTCTTCAACCTTTCTGAAGCAGCTTTCATCTTTTCCTCTTGCAACCCTCCAAAGGAAATCCTAAGGTGCCCGGGGCTGCCACTAGCACACCCCGGGATCACCACCACACCATGACGGTGAGCCAACCACCTCACCACCTTAAAATCATCTTTGTATTCCTCTGGTAGTTTTGCCCACAGGTAAATTGCTCCTTCTCCTCCTTTCACATTTTCCTTACCAAGTGGCTCAAGCGCCGCTTTAACAATCTCCCGGTTCTTCACTAGACCCTTTACTCGCTCTATGACCCATTCAGGACCTTCCTCTAATGCGTATAAAGCTAGACGCTGAGAGATAATGGATGCACAGATTGGGATGTTGTCTTGAATTTTAAAAAGCTCTCTTGCAAACCCATCTAGTCTCTCAGAGTAAGCTATCTGCAAACCCATCAATACATTCCATAAGATAATTTAAAAAAAAAAAAAATTCAGAACTTTTTGAATAGAATTGGTTATATCACTCACATATCCAAGCCTCCAACCCATCATTCCATAGGTTTTAGAAAAAGAAAAGACATTAACAACATGATCTTCCTCAACGCAACAATGTTTTAAACCATCATAAATGAAATACCTGCGGATTTATCAAACTCCTTTTTAACACTTCAATTTGAGAAAAAAATTAATAAAAAAAGAGAGAAAACTTACTCGTATGTGTTATCTACAATTAGCCAACACCCTGCATCTCTACATATCTTTGAAATCCTCTTAAGAAGTGGTTCAGGGATATAAGTGCCACTTGGATTACCAGGATTCACAACAGTTACAACTTTTGGTGTAGGTTTAGATTCAGAGAGTGTTTTCTCTAACCAATCTAGAGAAAAAGGAAAGAAACTCACAAGTTACAAAAGCTAATTTCTCAAGTCATTGATAGTAAGGAGAGGTTACCTGCGTCAGGATAAAGAGTATCGGGATAACCAGGACCGACAATTATATCAGTGACTCCTGTCATTTGAAAAGCCATATAAGCATTGAAGTAGTATGGCTCAAACATGACAACTGAATCACCAGGATCACATAATGCCAGAACAAGATTCACAAACGCCTACAATTGCTTACCAAAAAAGAGTGTGAGAATAACAATAAGGAAACAAAAGAACAGAGAGAGAGAGTAAAACAAACAAACACCTGATTAGCACCAGCAGTAACCATCACATCTGATTTAGTAAGCTTGTTTTCTTCATACAGCTTCATACAAACAAACAGTAAGAAGAAAGAATCACAGATCAACAACAAAATCATTCATTGATTCATACCTTCTTCTTAAGAGCATCTCTTAACTCAGGAATACCTTCATCAGGTCCATAAGAACTAACAGTAGGATCCCAAACAAGCTCTTTAACCTTATCTAATGCCTTTTCAGGAGGTTGCCAATGTACTACTCCCTACAAATTTACATTTTACTCATCTTCTAAAATTCAAATCAAGATTCAAGATCCTTTTTTTTTTAAGTCAAGAACAAAACCTGAGCTAGAGACATAGGGTTAGTCAATTTCGCCATTAATTCCCGAATCTGCACGCAAAACCAAAATCAAAAACAATTTCTTCTTAAACAATTGAGAGAGAGGAGTACGAGGTTTGACCTGAGTCATGACAGGCATATCGGTACCCAAGGATCTCCTCGAAAGCATCCTCAACGAACCCATTTCTCTCTCTCTATTGAGATTTTGGAATTCGGATCGAATTGCTTGATATATGGATAAACTCTGATCTAATTAATGGGGAAAAAGGGGAAAACGAGTGATCGTTGACGAAACCTAAGAGCCTTTGATTCTTCTTTCACCAACTCTTGGATTTTACACTCGTGCCTTTTTCTTCTTCTTCTTTTGTATGTAAACAATTAACAAATATTACTTTATTTACTTCAAAATAAGACAAAAAGTTTATACTAAAAGATATCAACAAAACTTTAACAAAAATAAAAATTCGGTATATATAAAAGGAGAGATGTAACCAAACGGATGGCAATAAAAAATGCGAAAAAATCAGAATAATTTGATCTCGGAATTACTGTTGGTGTCGGTTGGAGTTCGCCGGTAACCGCAGAAAACATTGATGGCGTGGGTTCGAAATTCCCGGAAGAAGGATACATGCTATCTGAAATCCCCACGACGGATTGCACGATTTGGAGTGAAGAAACTGCTAAAGGAAAGTGCTCTTTCCAGTTGTATAAAAGGTACCAATTTCTTAAGGTAAATGTAATTCTTCTCTTGTATGATCGTATTTCTTCAATCAATTTATAAACAAAACAAAAAATTCCAAAAAATTCCAAAACTTTCTGTCTAATTTCAATGGGGGAACCAGTGGGTAGAATTCATCAAAACATCAATTTGGGGATAAATGATCCCCCTATTGCTCTCCCAATCGCCTTGCTTGATCAAGCAATGGCAGAGAATCAATTCAGTCTTATTGGTAGGCCATTGATGCCCAGGAAACAAAACCTTCGAGCCATTGTCTCTACAATGCCTCGCAATTGGGGTTTTGCTGGGATTGTTCATGGCCGTATCATTAAAGGTAGGCGCTTTCAATTCTTATTTCCTCCCAAGAAACAATGGAGAGTGTCCTGAGGAGAGGACCATGGGCTTTTGCAGACAGGATGATGGTGTTGGTGAGGTAGACTCCGACTCTTCATCCATTTGATCTTCAATTCATACCCTTCTGGGTCCAGATTAGGGGAATCCCTTTTCAATTTCTAAACCGCCAAGTAATTACTGTTATTGGAAGGGCTCTAGGTTTGCTGTTAGAGGTGGAGTTTGATCCTTTAACTGATATCAGAGTGGAGTTTGTGAGAGTTAGGTTGAATTGGAATGTTGATCATCCACTGAAGTTTCAGCAAAACTTTCAGTTTTCAATTGGGGTTAACACAGTTTTGTATCTTCGTTATGAAAGACTTAGAGGCTTTTGTGTCTCCTGTGGAATGATGACACATGATTCAGGAGCCTGCCTCATTCAGAATGGAGGACCACATCAGCCATCTGATGATGATGATAGTGATGGAGATGTGCCACCTGCTGTACCTGGGAATGGAGGGGTTATTAATGAGGAAATTCTTGATGAAGTTGACAATGAGGTCCAGCCTAATGTCCATGAAGAAGCTGTTGTACAAGTTCAGGCTCTAATGGAGGAGGTTCAACATATGGAGAATGGAGACCAATTACAACTACAGCCTGTTGAACTTGCTGTTGCTTTTCCAGATGTAGGACCTGTGGTTCCAGGTTTCTGTGGTGAAGGGGATATGGAAACAACAGAGGAACCTTTCTATTTTGAAAGGATGGATTCCGCTCCTGCTCTTCTCAGTAAGAAAAGGAAGTGGGCAGAAGGGGCATCTTCAAGCTTTAATCCATCTGCAAACACAACTGAGGCAACATCAATGATATCTGAACTGTCTGAAACAACTCCAAATGAATCATATGGAGGCGCGGTGGGCCCTAATCTACCACCAGCCCAATGAGAGTTTTAAGTTGGAACTGCATAGGCCTAGGTCATGACCTCGCAGTTCGACATCTTAAGGAGATCAAGAGGAAGTATCTCCCAGATATCATGTACCTGATGGAAACAAAGCAACAATCAGAACCTGTGCAACAGATAGTAGATGATCTAGGTTTTAGTAATAGTGTAATAGTTCCTGCTAGAGGACTTAGTGGTGGTGTAGTTGTTATGTGGAATTCCTGTTTAAATATTTCTGTAATTTCAGCATCTTTAAACCTTGTAGACTTATCTGTTTCTTTTAATGGAAATAAGTTTTATTTGTCTTGTGTGTATGGGCATCATATTCAAAGCCAAAGGCATGATATATGGTCTCAAATAGAATCTATAGCAGCAACCAGAAATGGCCCTTGGTTGGCTACAGGGGATTTTAATGAACTTAGATTCAATAGTGAAAAGATAGGAGGAGCAGATAGATCAGAAAGAAGTTTGGCTCCATTAAGACAAGTTTATGGGGTGTGTGATTTCATGGATATTCAAGCTAAAGGTAATAAATTTTCATGGCATGGCAAGCGTAGGGGGCATGATGTTTATGCTGTTTAGATAGGGCAGTAGCTAATCCAGAGGCTTTGAATCTTTTCCCAATCATAGAGGCTGAATTTCTTGAATTAGGGGTTAGTGATCATCGTCATATAATCATTTCTTTGGCACAAGAACACCTGCCACATGGTGGTTTCTTTAAATTTGATGGCAGACTATTAGATCAAGATGGTTTTAAGGATATGGTAACCCATCAATGGACTAATGCATCAATTTTCCCCTGGACAGAAAAGATATCTAGGTGTAGATCTGCCATTTCTAGGTGGAAGAAAATACATAGATGTAATTCAAAAGATGAAATATTAAGATTAAGGAGTGCATTAGATCAATGTATAATGGATGGAGCTTCAACTAGTTTAATCAGTGATTTAAGAAGCAAGTTAAATAGAGCTTATAACCAAGAGGAACAATTCTGGAAAGTAAAAAGCAGAAATGATTGGTTAAAGTGTGGTGATAGGAATACCAAGTTCTTTTTTGCCACGGCTAAAGCAAGAACTGCTAGGAATAAAATAATAGCTCTTATAGATAATGATGGGGAAAGGAGAACAGGGGATATAGAATTGGAAAATGTAGCTGTCAACTATTTTAAAGAAGTATACAAAGGTGTTAAAGGGGAATATTGTTAAAGGTTTGGAATCTCGGGTGACCCCTCTAATGAATGAAGCTCTAATTAGACCTGTTGAGTTGGATGAAGTTAAACAAGTTGTTTTTTCTATAGCACCCTCCAAAGCCCCAGGTCCAGATGGGATTACTGGGGAATTTTATCAAAAATTGTGGGATGTTGTTAATCCACAGATTTTCAACTTGATTCAAAAGTTCTTTCAAGAGGGACATTTAGAGGAAGGGATAAACCATACAAACATATGTTTTATACCTAAAACAGAAACATCAACTAAGATGATAGATTATAGACCCATTTTCCTTTGTAATGTTAGCTATAAGATTATTTCAAAAATTTTAGTCAATAAACTTAATCCAATTTTGAATTCCATAGTGGCAGAAGAGCAGGCTGCCTTTGTCCCTAATAGAATGATTACAGATAATGTTCTTATAGCACATGAATTACTTCATAGTCTAAAGGTAAGGAAAAGATGTTCAGGATCATTTATGGCTATCAAAACTGATATCTCCAAGGCTTATGATAGAGTAGATTGGAGATTCATGGAACATACTCTTAGAACTTTTGGTTTCCATGAGAAATGGATAGGATGGATAATGTCTTGTTTAAGGTCATTGACATTTTCAGTTCTGGTCAATGGAGTACCAAGGGATAATTTTAAACCACAATGTGGTCTTAGACAGGGAGATCCATTATCTCCCTATCTATTCATTATCTGCTCAGAAGTGTTAAGCAACATGTTTAAGCAAACAACAAAAGAGAAACAGATAAGGGGTCTTAAGATTAGCAATCAGAGTCCACAAGTCACCCATTTAATGTTTGCTGATGACTCTTTGTTTTTTGGCCAAGCTAATACAACTTCTGCCTATAGGATTAAGCATATATTACAATGTTATGAACAAGTATCAGGCCAAATGGTCAACCTGAACAAATCAGCAATAACTTTTGGAAGTAAGGTTAATACATCAGTTAAGTCACAAATTAGGAATATTTTCAATATTCATAATGTGGGTGGCTGTGGGAAATACCTGGGATTGCCAGAACAATTTGGGAAAAAGAAGATTGATCTATTCCAGTTTATTGTAGAAAGAATTAAAAGTAAAACAGAGGGGTGGAGTAAAAAATATTTATCCCAAGCTGGTACGAAAATATTATTGAAAGCTATAGGGATGTCAATGCCAATCTACACAATGAACTGTTTTCAATTGCCAAAAGGAATTTTCAATGAGATAGAAACAGTGATAGCACAATACTGGTGGAGAAAGAAGTCAACACAAAGGTCTATGCATTGGTTGGCCTGGAACAGAGTAACAATACCAAAAAGAGATGGGGGATTATGATTTAGGGACATAGAAATCTTCAATCAAGCTTTATTAGCTAAACAGGGTTGGGGATTGCTAAAATACCCACACTCTCTGTTAGCTAGAGTTTTAAAAGGAAGTTATTATGCAAAATCAACTTTTATGGATGCTTCATGTGGTACTCAGAATTCGTATGGGTGGAGATCAATATTATTTGGGAGACAAATACTTCAGAAGGGCCTGAGAGTATTGATAGGAAATGGTGGTACGGTGAGAATTAGTGAAGATAATTGGTTGCCACTAGATCCTCCTAGGCCAGCAAGGGTGAAAGGCACAGCCTGCTCCTCATTTAAAACAGTTTCTCATTTGTTAAACCAAGCCATAGGACAATGGGATTATAATAAAATTAGAGAGGTGATTGCTGAAGAAGATATAAACTTAGTAATAGCAACAAAGTAACGAAGGAAAGTTGTAATGATGTTGTTGGATGGCATTACACAAAGAATGGGGAGTATACTGTTAGATCAAGTTATTGGTTTGGTATTACACATAACTCTAGTCAACCTATTAACATAGTGGTTGATCCAACAGCCACCCTCAAACAAAAAATCTGGAACTCTAATTGCCCCCCCAAAAATTAAACATTTTTTATGGAGAGCATTGACAGACATTTTACCAGTTAGATCAGAACTGTATAGAAGGGAAATAATTCAATCTCAAACTTGTCTTAGGTGTAATCAACCAGAAACTTTGCATCACTTATTTTTTCTATGTCCCGAAACAAATCCAATTTGGTCAAACATTAGTTCAGTCAATCTAGATTTAACATGTTCATTAGTTCCTTTTCATGTTAAGATAAAATATTTGCTTGATTGGAATCCGATTTATGGTATTACATATTCAAATCTTTTGCCTTTATATTTGTTGTGGTGGATTTGGAAGGATAGGAATACTAATCTGTTCAAGCATAAGAAATTGGCTTGGGAGTGTATTTTAAAACTTGCAGGTGATGATGACGAGGATTGGATGAAACAAATCCCTGTTAAAACAAGGCAAAACAGCACATAACACATCCCAAATGGAGTAAGGAGCATGAGGGGGAGTGGCTGGGAAAAACCAGAATCAAGCTGGCTGAAGATTAATTTTGATGCAGGCTTCTATGGACCTAACATGGAGACAACAGCTGGATGGATTTGTCGTGACTCACTAGGAGGTTTTTGTGGCGCAGCACAAGCAACATGTTATGCTCTTACCACTGCTTTGGAAGCTGAAGCACAGGCTTTGATTATGGCCATGCAGCATTCATGGAGTAAAGGGTTTAGAAGGGTGATATTTGAAGGTGATAGTCAAGTTATACACAAGCTCCTTATGGGTGAACAAATCTCATTTGGTCTAGCTAATTGGATAAGAGACATAGATTGGTGGGCAAGGAAGTTTGATGCAATCCAATTCAAATGGGTATCAAGAATGAAGAATAGATGTGCACATGTTCTTGCAAAATCACAAAGAAATAATGATCTTAGCTTTAGGTATTTAAATTTCCCAACTTATGTGTTGTCTACATCTTTGTATCAAGATATCATATCACAAGCATAATAAAAAGTTATTTGGGTTAAAAAAAAAAAAAATTATCAACAACTTTATATAGGCACATTCCAAAAAAATACCACAAAAAATTAGTATGTTTCAAATATATCATAAAATTTTAATTTATTTTCAAAATACCACAATATTTTCAAAAATTTCTCAAAATTATTTTTGTTCTAAAAATATCATAAATTTAAAATAATTTTAAAAGTTAAAATTTAAACTTTAAACTCTAAAATCAAATTATATCCCCTTCAAAACTAAATCCTAAAATCTATTTAGTGAATTCAAACCCCAAAATTTTAATTTTAAACGTTTAATATTTTTTTTTGTCAAGATGGTGTAATCATTAAATCAAAGAAAAAGGAAGAGTCTCAGACAAAGACTTGAGACTACCGAGAGTTTGCTTAGCTAAACAATCAGCTATAGTATTAAATGTTCTAGGAGTGAATCTAAAAGTGCATGAAGTAAAAGAAGTAGAGCAAGTTGCTATGTACGAAGTGATTCCATGAAGTTCAGAGAAAAATATTTCATTGTTCACTGCTTTCACTAAAGATAGTAAATCTGAGAAAAATGTGATTTGACTGAGTTGGAGGGAAAGAGCATGGTCAATAGCGGCTAGGAAATCTAGAGCTTCTGCCACCAAAGAGGAAGCAGTGAATGGACAAGTCTTGCAGCCTCTAATAGTCCTCCCGCTTGGGAGCGTAATAATCCAGGCTAAGCCGACGGAGAGAGAAGCAGAGTGCCATGTTGCGTCTGAGTGGCAAAAGGCGGCAGTGGGAATGGCTAAAGGTGGAAGTGGAGGTCGCGGTGGCGGCTTTGGAAGAAGTTCAGATGGGTAAGTGGCTTGTGACCATTCTTTTGCGGCGTTGATAGCTTTACGGACAATGTCTTCTGCTGTGTTGAAGGTCTTGGTGAAACAATGATGGTTTCGACTTAGCCAAAGGTGCCATAGGATATACAAGGATATCGATCAAGTTAGTGGGAAGGTTGTCAAGTTTTTTGAGCGCTACCATCCATCAGTTGGTGAGTCGAAGGTGGTTACATCGGGTAAGAGGTGAAGAGGTGAGTTGTTCCAAACTTGTTAGGCATAAAAACAATGGAAGAGGATGTGAATCAGAGTTTATGGTTCGCCACAATAAAGACAGTGGGGTTCGTGTTAAGTTCCTCGATCATAAAGGTTTGTACCCGTTGGGATGACATTGTGTGAAATTTTCCAAAGGGATAACTTGAGTTTGTTTGGGGCATTTATGTTCCACAAATCGGAGAGCCAGTTGAGGGGTTGGGGGTTCGCGGGGATGTTCAATTGGAGGGAAAGGTAGCCATATTTGGTGGTGTAAGAACTGGATGGGGAAGGGAGCCACATTTGCTTGTCATGAGCAAGGGTTCAGCTAGGTTTTATCGTGCGGATAAGAGGCTCGATAGAGGGTACTAGAGAGCGGATAAGAGGTAGGTTCCATGATGAAGTATGGGGGAGGAAAATGTGAGAGATTGTGGCAGTGGTTAAGGATGAAGGTGTTGGTCCCATTGGGTAAACTTGCTCCGTGAGAGAAAGCCAAGGGTCATACCAAATATTATACTTTCTCCATTGCCAACTGTCTATCCTAGGCTTCGGAAAAGTATAGTTTTTCCTATTAAAATGCTAAACAAACCATGCGAGGAAAAAGTGGTGGGTTGACACTCCATAAAAGTGGAAGTTGGATGGTATTTTCCTTTGAGAACTTTTGCTAGGAGGTTTCTGGTTTTGTGAGGAGTCTCCAAGCAAGCTTTGCTAGATGAGCATCCAGTGGCGTACCTAAAAAATAATTTTAGGCGGGTCAAAATATAAAAGTTTATAAATATATAATTAATAATTAAAATTTTAGACTAGTGTACTTGATATTAGGGGTGTCACTATTGAAAATTTATCACTAAAATTACTACATTTTAACAAGATTGATATATAAAATATTTTGTTAAATAATTTTGGGTGGGTCACTTGACCCACCTTTGTCCTTAATAGGTCCGCCAATGTGAGTATCATTGAAAGCTTTAATTTCATGAAAACCGAGACCTCCGAGTGATTTTGGCTTGGCGAGGGAGTCCCAAGCTACCCACGCCATTTTCCTTGTTCCGTATTTTGAGTCCCACCAGAATCTAGTGAGGGCGGATTTGATACGGTCGCAAAGGGAGATAAGTGTTTGAAATACGACATGGAGTATGAGGGTATGGCTAACAGAACACTTTTTATCTTGATCATCTTACCAGCAGGAGAGGGGAGATTTGAGGTCCAATTTACAACTTTTTGGTTAATTCGATCAACGATAGAGGTGAAGAGATCTTTTTTCTTTCGGGTAAAGTGTTCGGGAAGGCCTAGGTATTTGCATGTGCCGCCTTCGAGATTCCTAACTCACGCTTCACTCTTTTTTAAGATGGGTCGGGGTTTTTTCGAGAAGGTAATGGAGGATTTTTGGACATTTATGCTTTGGCCCGAGGCTAGTTCATAGTGCTTCAGGATTGTTCGGAGGGTTCTTATGCTTTGGGGGGAGGCTTTTCAAAAGAAGAGGGTATCATCAGCAAAAAGGAAATTGTTAATCCTTGGGCTTGCGGTTGCAACTCTTATACCATGTAGCTTTCCACTTAGTTGTTCATGGATACAAAGTTATGAGAGGATTTCATAGCAGAGGATAAACAAATAAGGGGAGAGTGGATCGCCTTGTCGAATTCCTCGATTATGAATGACTTTTCCACGAATTGCACCATTTAGGAAGAAAGTGTAAGAGACTGCTGAGATGCACTGGTTTATCCAAGAGATCCATTTGGTATGGAAACCTAGGCGCCTGAGAACGAGAGTGATGGTTTCACATTCTACTCGGTCAAAGGCTTTGTACATATTGGTTTTGACCACCATGGAGCAATGCTTTTTTGCATAATAGGTAGAGAGGTAATGGAGGGTTTCATGGGTGATGAGGACATTATCAATGATTGATCTTCCCGGAACAAAGGCATATTGGTTTTTGGATATCAAGGTGTGGAGGATAGGGCGAAGCCTATTACCTAAAAGTTTTGAGAATATCTTGTAATAAACATTGCATAAAGCGATGGATCGGTAATCTGCAGTGGATCTTGAGGTTTTTAGGTGGATTAGTGTTTTATTAATGGAGGGTGGAAGTGAGTCTAACGACATAAAGCTTTTAATTTCTCTACAAATGTCGGAGCTTAAAGATGACCAATAGGCTTGGAAGAAGCTTGCGAAGAAGCCATCATGGCTTGGAGATTTATTGAGATGGATTGAAAAGAGAGCTTCTTTGACTTATGAGTCGGCGGGTAGGCTTATGAGGGAATCGTTGACTTCTTGGGTGACCTTAGGTGAAATTTCTTGATTTATGATTGTCTCGGGAGCAAGGTGTAGATGTGAATAGGTTAGTGAAGTAGGATTTAATATGGGAGACTATTTCTTCATCTTTGAAGTAAGAGGTTTCTTTTGGTGGTCTTCAATTACCGAGATAATGTTTTGTGCATGTCGACCCTTAGTGATTGCATGAAAGTAGCCAGCGTTTTGTTCACCGAGTTGAAGCCAAATGAGACGGATACGTTGCTTCCAAAAAGCTTCTTCGACAATATAGGCTGAGATGAGAGAGGGGTTGGGTTCGGTGATTAGCTCATCGCCAGAGGATGGATCGAGGAAGGCTAAGCTTTTCAATCTCATGTTTGCTATTGGTTCGGTTTTTTTTGGTCCAAGATATAATGAGCGAGCGGGTTTAAGATAATTTCTTGTCAATTGAGGGTTGGGAGTTTGAAAGCCATTTCGAGGCAACCAAGGTAAGGAGGTCATTGTTTTTACTTAGGCGGCGATCGTAGCGGAAAATGCCTTGATTCGGTTTGCGTGTTATATCAAAGTGAGTTATAATTGGTTTGTGGTCGGAACCTTCGAAGCGAAGATAATCACATCTACTTGATGGAAGATCGGTAAACCAATGACTATTTTGCAATGGCTCGGTCGAGTCTACAAAAGACTTTATAGGTTTCTTTGGGGCGTTTATGAGAACCGCGAGTGCATTTCCAAGAGAGAGGGTTGCCCGAGTGTTTAAGGTCAAAAAGGTTTCTGACATAAGATAATGGAAGTCCGTGAAGGAGCCCTTACTTCGCAAGCGGTCTCGTTTCTTTTCCTCGTTGTTGAGAATGTCGTTAAACCCTTAATATTCATTTTTTATTTTTGTGGTATTTTTGGAAAAAATAAATTTAATGAAATTTTTGAAACCTTTGAAATTGTGTGATATTTTTATAATTTGAACATTTTTAGTGGTATTTCAAATAATTTCACTTTTATATATATATATATATATATATATTATATATTGAAAATAATTTAAATAAAAATCTATATACATATGCCGATAAAAACAAAAAAAACTATATACATATATGATTTAATTTATGTGCTTTTGACATTATATACATATATATGCGCGCGTAACTGTCATATATAAAATACTTACAATTTATTAAATTCATACTTGTATTTATATTATTACAATAACAATTATTTTTTGTAATTAACTCGAATGATGCTATTTTTTTGTAACATAATGATTAGGTTCAAAACAAAATTATGATTAGGTTTTGGATAAAAAAAATTAAAAAGGTAATTAAAAATTTCGTAGCCATTAAATAATATTAAAGAAAAAAGGGGAGACAAAAATATTTATGTAATAAAAATTATAGAACTAATACTAAAATAGTGACTTCACATTAGACTATTGCGGCAGTTAGGATTCATATCGACGGCTTGTTTTGCTTTTCCTACCGTGTTAAATCTTCCTCTGGCCAATTATATATTATCTGGGTGGACTCTCTAGTAGTAATAATGTTAACAATATTGACACGTCACATTCCTAAATATGTATATAAAAATACATAAAGTTTATATTGTAAGAATATTTCTATCACTATTCTTATATGTATCCAATCAAAAATTTTAAGTTAAGAACACTTTTATGAAATTATATCTATATATAGTGTCTTATGATATTTAAATATTGGTATAACGTACGCGGACGAAGAAATCGTAGAAGAAGAGGCGTAGCTTATATTTGTGGCATGCGATGTTATGGACAATAACTTTAACGTTAGGACATAAGTTATATACAAACATGTCCACATGAAGAAAATATGGATAAGATAGTATTAACGAAATTAGATTACATATAATTAGGAAAATCAATTACCTTTATCATCTGTATATTTTCATTCCTATAATGTCTCTGCACTTTCTATATATATTGTAATATGATGCAATAATAAAGATTATCCCTTCTCTACAAATAGTTTGTGCAGTACTCTTCACCATGGTTAATTTGGTAAATGTTTTGATCTTTAGAAATTTGTAGGAGACAGTAAAATGAAGGAAAATATGATATTATTTTGACATTACCAAAATTAAAATTATTCCTTTAATTAATTTAAAAATCATACAATAAAAATCATTACATCCTCCTATACATAATTTGAGATATCAACATTTTGATATCAGTTAGTTGATATCATAGACTTTGTTAAAAGAGTTAACTTTGATACTCTAATAATTTTCTTGCATAATTCTTATTCCAACTTTCTATCTATGTGCTACAATTATCCACTAATATTAGTGTTGTACTTTGTTTAAGAAATAAACCTATACGATCCAAAAATATTGAAGTCCAAACAAAACAAATATCTTTATGAAAATATAATAGTAAAAAATGATTGATCATAAATTAAATAAGAAAATTAATAAAATTGTGTTTGTGTTATTATAATTTCACATGTGTGCGTGTTTGCTTTATTTACTAACAAAAAATCAAAATAGTAAAAAAAAACTAATAAATAGTTGAAATTTTAAATCGTAAAACTCATAATAAAATGTTAATTAACATTATGTCTTGTGTGCCATCTAATGTGAGTTAATATCATGATTTGTCTCAAGCATTGATGTAATAGGCTCGAAAGTTCTTATTCACACTCTCACGACGTTATAGTACATAGCTATTTTCATCTTCAAGCATGTAAATTACAATGAAAAAAACAAAAAAAATATCAACTTTCAAAAAAAAAAAATATATATATATATATATATATATATATATATATATTACA